>CAUYON010102868.1:0-24337 GCA_963573935.1 Arctocebus calabarensis | reverse complement strand
ATATAGTGATCAAGAAAATGCCATGAAGGCTATCTGTAACAGTACGATCAAAACATTTCTGAATGTATATGAATCGTGCCCTATGATTGCACCAATGTACAGAATTATGATTCAATAAAATTATTAAAAAAAAAAAAAAATAAGCAGCTCTTGCATGCCTCCTGTGCGCAAAGTATCTACTAGGCAACAAGATAAAGCAGTGATCAAATCACAAACCCTGCTCCTATGAAACCTGCTATGTTTATGATATTTTCCACACACTCTATGTTCTTTGTTTCTGCCAACCCCAACCACTTCCTTACCCTCTCTCTTAAAACAACAACAAAACAAGTTTCTAAACACAAAGAGAAATCTCTCAGAAGGTTTGCGCAAGAAGAGTGAAGAGGCTCAAATGAATAACAATAAAGGAAGACTGGGCTCTGCGCAGGTGGCTCAAGCGGATAAGGCACCAGCCACATACCCCTGAGCTGGAGGGTTCCAATCCTGCCTGGGCCTGCCAAATAACAATGATGGCTACAACCAAAAAATAGCTGGGCGTTGTGGCAGGTGCCTATAGTCCCAGTTACTTGGGAGGCAGAGGCAGGAGAATAGCTTGAGCCCAGGAATTGGAGGTTGCTGTGAGCTGTGATGCCACAGCACTCTACCCAGGGGGACAGCTTGAGGCTCTGTCTCAAAAAAGGGGGGGGGGGGAGACTGGAGTGGAAAAATAGGGAAAATTATCCTTAAAATGGCAATCAAAAATTCACTGTGTCAGTGCAAAATATACATTATTTATCACCCAGCAACAAGCTATTTATTTCAAGGAAAACATTAGGGAAATAAATGGCAGTAATTGATTTGGAATTCATTTATTTTTTGCTCCATTAGTGTTCTTAGATAGATAACTAATAGGAAAAGTATCTTCCAAATTAGTTGACTGTCCTTTTCTCCTCTTTGCTGCATGAATCATCTGGTATAATTTTAGGAATTGCATAAAGATTCACTGAGTTGTTGAACTATGATCAAGACTACAGCAAAAAGTGCTGAAAGATTTCATTCCTTATCAGAAGCTTTAACACAGAATGCAATATTTACAAACTCTTCCTATTAAATGTATTCCATAGTTATTTTACCAAGCAATGTAGATGTTGGTTGCAATTTTTCTGTCTTTAAGAATGAGGGTAAATCTTTTTATTCCTGCTATAAAAGAACACATGGAATGAAAGAATAAATAGGTAGAATTGGTAGCATGGCATGGAAAGAGCACTATTACATTAAGTCCAAAAGCACACTTCTGCGTTCTTATACACTCTTTTGAGCACCTGGCTTGAATGGGCACCATGAAAGATAGAAGAAACAGAAATTTTAAAAAAAACTTTTTTTTTTGATAGAGCCTCAAGCTGTCACCCTGGCATCACTGCTCACAGCAACCTCCAATTCCTGGGCTCAAGCAAGTCTCCTGTCTCCATCTCCCAAGTAGTTGGGACTACCGGCGCCCGCCACAATGCCCAGCCATTTTTTTGGTTGCAGCCGTCATTGTTGTTTGGTGGGCCCAGGTTGGATGTGACCTGCCAGCTCAGGCGTACGTGGCTGGCGCCTTAGCCCAGCCTGAGCCACAGGCACCAAGCCAAAGGAACAGAAATTAACTAGATCCAGTTTTTACCTCAAAATGGTGACAATCTGAAATGCAATGACCAAACTATAAATAACTAAACAAACTACACTGCTATGGGTATTGAGATAAACGCTGACGTTGTATGATAGGGAACCTTGGTGAGGCAGGGGTGGATGTCAGCCACAGAGGCTGGATGCTGGGGACGTGCATTAGCACCCACCAAAACAAACAGGAGCTAGGCCACTTTCAACCCAGGTGACTTTAGGAGAGCTCCAGCCCGAGCAATGAGCTTTCCACAATCTAACTGCTTTATCTACTTCACAAGAATATCAGGAAAAATAAAGAACAAGCATGAAAGCACTTTTAAAACCATAAAACGTAATTCAAAGATCAACTCAGATACAGATATGCTATCTCTTAACTGAGATGAGAACCTTGGGGCTAGATTTCTCAGAATTCACTTTTGAGAAATTAGACAGATGTTTATACTATATGTTACATAATATCTCCTCCAGGGTCTGAGACGTGCTCAAACCCCAACCTCAAATTAATACTTCACCAACCCAAGTTAGGAATCCGTATGCCAAGTGGATTAGATAGAGACTATAAATAGCCTCTCATCAGTTCAGATCATTTCCAAAAGATTTTCAGATTTTGAATTTATGGGATAAAGGATTGTTGACTGGTGTAATGATTGCCATGTCTGAGGAAAGGACAGAAGACTAGAAAAGTAGTCCAGATGCCCCCGACCCTCATTTTCCTGAACATAACTGATTCCAAACACTAATGACAGCCCATCGTTTAAGTAGGCTGTTTGTAACTTGCTTCCCCTGCCCTGCCCCCTGAAACTATGCTATAAATGGTAGCAAAGGTCACAAGTGAAAACCACGTAAGTCTTTAAATAATGTGTTCACACAGCAGTGACAAAACATTAGAGTATGAGTCACAATGCTGCCTGAGGTTGGGTGCTATGAACAGGGAGCTGCGAAGTACACAAGAGAAAAAGAATGTTTTCTTCATTCCTAAGTTCAGGGTCACGTCAGGTAAAATTCAGGAACAGATCAAGTCTGTGTGTAGCACTCAAGCTGTAGCACCCACCCCCCATTGCCCTAGGGCCACCAGAGCACAGACAGAAAGCAGAGAGGTGCACTGATGAGAACGCTGGGCTGGAGGCAGGGCCCGAGAGCCTGACTCTGGTCACATTCTTTCACCTCTTAGTGTAAAGTTTCTTCCTCTGTGAAATGATAGGTGGGGCTAAAATGATCCCCGAAGGTCTGGTCTTCCCAACTCTAACACACTATAATCCCAAGTTATTTATTTTAAATGTTCATGGTATAATTTAAAATAGATGATCTTAGCCAGGTCCTAAAAGGAAAGTAATCTTAATGGACTAACCTACATTGCTACATGGTATCCCTTAACTCTCTAGATATACACCATACCTTGATCATTAAGCTTCTAATATGAACACATCTCTAGTCAATAGAGCTTTCAAAGATAGTAACACCTGAAAGGGAAAAGTCCATGTGCTTTTGAGACAAGAGGGACACTGAGTAGACAGGTCATCCTCCCAGCCAAGATTCCGCCCCTTGGTAGCTTTCTGATTTTGTTGTTGCTGTTATTAATAGTGTCTTCCCTTAATATCCTTTAAAACCCCCCAGAATCTCTATTTATGGCCCATTTTTTCCCTAAAATGGTTCCTTTAATTCTTAAATGAGCACTACATAGTCACGTCTGATATCTATAAACTAGAAACTACTTGTATTTTTTTAAAAAAAAATTGACAAAAAAGCTTTGTTGTATATCCTCATGCATATAATTCAATAATCACTGAGCTAATTCTTTTATACCTTTGTCAATTTAACCAAAGCAGTCAAGACTCATTATTATACACCTGGATTACTGAAACATGAAATTCCTTTGCTAACAGGTAACTTTTTTTTTTTTTGAGACAGAGCCTCAAGCTGTCACCCAGGGTAGAGTGCTGTGACATCACAGCTCACAGCAACCTCCAATTCCTGGGCTCAAGCGAGTCTCCTGCCTCCGCCTCCCAAGTAGCTGGGACCACAGGCGCCCCTCACAACGCCCGACTATTTTTTTTTTTTTTTTGGTTGCAGCCGTCAATGTTGTTTGGCAGGCCCGGGCTGGATTCGAACCCGCCAGCTCAGGTGTACATGGCTGGCGCCTTAGCCTGTTGAGTCACAGGTGCCGAGCCTGCTAACAGGTAACTTTTATCAACATGCTTTCATATTTTTTCCTAAAGGTAAGGTTTTTCCCATTCTCTCCCCAATTTCCACAGAAACTGTATACTAATAGCAAATGAAAAAATTTTCAGACTAAATATTCAAGATACTGCCTTACATATTAATCAATTTTAGAGTTAATTACAGATAAGGTTATACATTTTCTCAGAAGTTTCCAGAGATCAAAAGCATGATTCTCTCTGTAAGGAGTCTCCATCTGCAAGTAAGAGCCAAAATGCATAGACAATTATCACCTGGTTTTGGTTATAAAATATTATCTCTAAAAGAGATGGGTACAAATACACATACCCTTAACCTAGTAATTTCACTTCTAGGAATGAATACTACAGACAAACTCACACTGGTGCAAAATGCTAATGTACAAAAAGATATTCACTGCAGCACTGTTTGGAACATCAGAGGACTGAAAACTGCCCAAAAAGGATAGCGAAATAGATTATGGCAAATCCATACCGTGGAGAATTACACAGTCATACTCTATAGATATAACGAAGAGTAAAGAAGCTCCTTATGTAATCATATAACATAAAATCCAAGACATTATTTTAACTGGAAAAAAAAGAAGTACAAAAACCTTGTATGTCGGATGGCCATAAAGTTTGTGTGCAATTTAAAATAGTGTGTAATTTTAAATTGCAGATGAATTTTATTGCCACCCTGTATAGAATGCTACCCTGTATCTAGAAAAAGAAAAATCTGGGAGTATGGGACTCTTGAGTTTTATCACGTATGTGTAAAGTATTTCTAGAAAGATAAATAATGGATTTGTAACACTAGTAGTCTCTGAATAGAAACCTGAGTTGTTGATAAATAAAAGCAAGCAGAAGACTCTTCACTGTACGTTCTTTACAAAGCAAAGGGAAAGCTTTCTCTGCACTATCTGATACACATCCATCAAAACAGCACAGTGAGAAAGAGTACTGACCCTGGCCCAGGCCTCTCCGCTTCTTCCCAGCTACGGTGTCTTTGGTGAGTTACCTGACCTCTCTATTCTTAAACATCTTCACATGCAAAATGAAGATAATAGTACAAACCTTGTAAGATTCTTTTTTCCATTTTTATTTTTAATTTCAAAAAAATTAAGGGGTGCAAATGTTTTAGGTTACTTGAATTATTTTTGTAAAGCTTGAGTCCTGGCTATTGGTGTGCTCATCACCCAAATAGTGTTCACTGTACCCTTTAGGTAGGTTTTCACTCCTCCCCTCCTTCCCACCCCTTCTGGTTGATTTCCACTGAGTTATACTCCCCTGTGTGCACATGTATGCTCTTCAGTTGGTTATAATTTAATATTAAGAACATATGGTGTTTGTTTTTATTCTTGAGATGCTACATTGAGAGAATGGTTTCTAGTTCCATCTAGATTGTTGCAAAAGGTATTAATTCTTTTTTTAATGGCTAAGTGGTACTCCATGGCATATATCTATATATTTACTTTTATTAATCCACTCATGAATTGATGGGCACTTGGGTTGATTCCACATCGTTGCAATTGTGAATTGTACTGGAATAAACACAGGTGTCTTTTTGATGAAAAGTCATTTCCTTTCGATAATTATTCAGTAGTGGGATTGCTAGAATGGATGGTTCGTCTATTTTAGTTCTTTGAAGAATTACCATACTGTTTTCCATAGAGGTTATACTAATTTGCAGTCCCACCAACAGTGTATTTACACCAGCATCTATTGTTTAGACTTTTTAGTAAAAGCCATTCTAACTGTGTAAAGGGATACCTCATTGTGTTTTTGTTTGTTTGTTTGTTTTTTAAGAGACAGAGTTTCACTTTGTCACCCTCCATAGAGTGCCATGGTGTTACAGCTCATAGTAACCTCCAGCTCTTTGGCTCAGGTGATTCTCTTGCCTCAGCCTCCTCCCGAGTAGCTGGGACTACAGGTACCCGCCACAACACCCAGCTATTTTTTTGTTGTAGTTTGGCGGGGGCCAGGTTTGAACCCACCACTCTCGGTATATGGGGCCGGCGCCCTACTCATTGAACCACAGGCGCCGCCTCTCATTATGGTTTTAATTCACATTTCCCTGATGATTAGTGATGGTGAACATTTTTTCATATGTTTATTGGCTATCTGTCTTATTTCTTTTGGGAAGCCTCTGTCCACGCCTTTTCCCCTTTTTAATAGGGTTGAATTTTTTTTTCATGCTGATTTGCTTGAGTTCTTTGTAAATTCAGGATCTTAGCCCTTTACTGGATGTGTAGCTTGCAAATATTTTCTCCCATTCTATAGGTTCTTTTTTTTAGTACGAAAGGTCTTTATTAGCGAGTTAAACTGCAGAGCAGCATTGAGGAGGAGGGGAGATGGAGAGAGAAACGGGGGAAGAGAGAAGGAAGGGAGGGAGGGAGGGAGAGAGACACACGGGGGAAGGAAGAGAAAAGAGCCCATTCTATAGGTTCTTGATGTGTTCTGTTGATTGTTTCCTTAGCTGTGCAGAAGCTTTTCAGTTTAATCAAATCCCATTTATTAATTATTGTTGTTGCCATTGGGGTCTTAGTTAAAAATTACTTGTCTTGGATGCTATGTAGGAAGGTTCTTCCTACATTTTCCTCTGGAATTCTTATAGCTTCATCCTTAAGTTTAAGCCTTTTAGCTATCTTGAATTAATTTTTGTGAGTGGTGAGGTAGAGGTCCTGTTTCATTCTTCTGCATGTGGCTATCTAACTTTCCCAGAACGATTAGTTTCTTTACCCCAGTGTATATGTTGTATGCTTTGTCAAAGATCAGTTGGTTACAGGTAGATGGTTTTGTATGTGGGCTCTCTATTCTCTTCCTTTGGTCTGTGTCTCTGTTAACAGGCTGTTTGGATTACTACAGCCATGTAGTATAGTTTGAATGTCTGGTAATATGATGCCTACAGATTGGTTCTTTACACTTAAGATTGCTTTGGCTTGGCTCGGCGCCTGTGGCTCAGCGGGCTAAGGCGCCAGCCACGTACACCTGAGCTGTCAGGTTCGAATCCAGCCTGGGCCTGCCAAACAACAATGACGGTTGCAACCAAAAAAAAAAAAAAAAAAAAGATTGCTTTGGCTATTCAGGCTCTTTTCTGGTTCCAAAAGAGGTATAGAATTATTTGTTCTAGATCTGTGAAGTATGTTGGCAATTTGATGGAGATTGCATTGAATTTATAGATCACTTTGAGTAGTATGGACTTTTTAACAATGTTGATTCTACTTATCCACAGCATGACATGTTTTTCCATTTGTTTGTATCCTCTGTGATTTCTTTTCTCAGAGTTTTGTAGTTCTCCTTGTAGAGATCTTTGACTTCCTACAGGTGTTTTTTTCCCAATGATTATTTAAAAATGCACTAAGTGTACTCTAAATACTCACTGTGACCTTGACCCTTCTGAGTGATAAACCATATGACCGTACTGTCTCTTAAAAATTTAAAAATAAATAACAAAGATGAGAACTACAATAGGAACACCCTATCATCTATTATTGCTTCAAGACAAACATCCTTAATTACTATTTCCTTTAAGAGGCTTCCCGGTAGCTGAGGTAGTGGATGAACTCCTACAAGGAAACCACCTTAATGAATTCAAGGCATTTAGATTCAGTTTTCAAATATGTAGTCTGGCCTTAGACAATGACATTTATTGAGCTTTCTTCTCAGCATTCATGTACCACATTCTCCTGTCCTGCTTTATCCTCTGCCTCCTCCAAGGGAAAAGGGAAAGTTTCTTTTAAAACAAAAAAAAAAAAAATTGATTTCTCATCTATTAAACCCATTTATAGTTTAGGGTTTATGATTACTATTCTATACTTTATCAAATGGATTTCCACCATAATAAATATCTACTCTTTTTTTTTTTTTTAACTGTGTAATTCTCAGAAAGCCTAGAGTCACCAGCTCCAAAAGTGTGTTTAGATGTGGGCAGGGGAAGACTGGTGGTCATAGCTGCCTAGTACATACAAATAACTGCCTAGTATTTTACAGTCTGCCAAACACTTTCACAGAATTCACCTAAGTCAACCTTCACACAAGTCCTAAGGGAGCCAGAATTACATAATTTGTTCTACATATAAGTTAGGAAACTTTAACAAGGTTTGTAACTAGTAAGTGGCAAAGTCAAGACTCCAAGCGATGTCTCCTGACTCAAATTCTGTGCTCTTCCAATTCCACTCCACAATCACTTTAGTATCAGTAGCAAACTAGTCAAGGTAACATCTTCTAAGATGTTCCTAGAGCTTTCCTCCGCATTTCCTTCTGAGGTGTGAGAACCTGCCCCATTCGAAGAATAAAACTACTGGTGTTAGGAATATTAAATGTTAAGAATGAAAAGCAGAACACAGAATCATGCATACAGTGTGACTTCAATATATGTTCTCCTAAAAAAATATATAAGATCTATGAGGAAGGCTGGGTGTGGTGGCGCACGCCTATAAATCCTAGCACTCTGGGAGGCCGAGGCAGGTGGATTGTTTGGCTCAGGAGATCAAGACCAGCCTGAGCAAGAGCAAGACTCCATCTCTTCTAAAAACAGAAAAACTAGCCAGGCGTTGTGTTGCACGTCTGTAGTCCCAGCTAATTAGGAAGGTTTCTGCGAACTATGATGATGCCACAGCACTCTCTACCCAGGGCAATAGAGCAAGATTCTGCCTCAAAAAAAAATCTCTGAGGAAAACTATGAAACTTGAGTTAAAAAAAAAAGAACAAAATAAATGGAATATTTCATGCTCATAAATAAGACTAAATATTGTCAAGATGTTGGTTGATCCCCAATTAATCCAAAGCAGAGGTGTCCAACCTTTTTTCTTCTCTGCTACACGCTGGAAGGAGTGTCCTGGGCCCCACATCAAATATACAACCACCACAAAAAGCTGATGAGCAAAAAGAAAGGTATATGCGTAATTTTCATGATATGTGACATCACAGATAAACAGAACAGTTCTCAAATAATCTGCATGTGACCCAAACTGACTCTAGTTTATACGGAAAGACAAAAGACCCAGATAGCCAACATTATTTAAGGGAGAAGAACAAAGTCCGAGGACTTAAACTAACCAACTTTTCGCATACATGAATCAAGACAGTGTAATACTGGCAAAAGAACAGACAAGTTGATCTATAGAAAAGAACAGCCCAGGCAGCGCCAGTTGCTCAGTGGGTAGGGCACTGGACACATACACTGAGGCGGCAGGTTTGAATCCAGCCCAGGCCAGATAAAACAACAATGACAACTGCAACAAAAAAAACAGCTGGGCATTGTGGCAGGTGCCTGTGGTCCCCACTACTTGGTAGGCTGAGGAAGAGAATCACTTGAGCCCAAGTGTTTGAGGTTGTTGTGAGCTGTGATGCCATAGCTGTGTTGCTTGACCCAGAGTTGACAGCTTGAGACTGTCTCAAAAAAAAAAGAAAGAAAGAAAAAACAGCTCAGAAAAAGATCCACATAAACATGAGTCATCTGATATTTGATAAAGGAGCACAGGGTAATATGATGGAGCAAAGACAACCTTTTCAACAAAAGGTGCTTAACAACTAGACATCCAGATGCAAAAAAATAAATCTAGATACAGACGTTATATCCTTCACAGTAACTCAAAGTAGATCACAAACCTAAATGTTAAATGCAAAACTATAACACATAAAAGACAATATAGGAGAAAATCCAGATGACCTTGGGCATGGTGAGAAGTTTTTAGATACAATGACAAAGGCACAATCCATATGAGAAATTATTAATAAGCTTGTCTTCATTAAAGTTAACAACTTCTCCTCTGAGAAAGACACTGTCAGAGAATGAGAAGACAAGCCACAGACTGGGAGAAAATATGTACAAAAGAGATATCTGATGAAGGACTATTATCTAAAAGAACACTTTTAGATAAAAATGTTGATAAAACTCAACAATAAGATATCTGATGTAGGACTATTATCTAAAAGAACACTTAACAGTCAACAATAAAAATGGGTAAAAGACCTTAAATGATATCTCACCAAAGATATAGATGGCAAATGAGCATGTGAAATGTTGTTGATCATACGTCCCTAGAGAAATACAAATTAAAACAACAGTGACATATTATACTACACGCCTATGAGAATGGCCACAATCCAGGATGCTGACAATGCCAAATGCTGGTGAGGATGTGGAGCAATAGGAATGCTCATTCATTGCAGGTGGCCACTTTAGAAGATAGTTTGATAGCTTCTTGTAAAACTAAACATACTCTTACCTTACAATCCAGCAATCATATTCCTTGATATGTACTCAAATGAGTTGAAAACATATGACTACACAAAAGCCTATATGCAGGCCAGGTGTGGTGGCTCACATCTGTAATCCTAGTACTCTGGGAGGTCCAAGTGGGAGGATCACGTGAGCTCAGGAGTTCAAGACCAGACTCAGAGAGAATGAGACACCCCTGCCCCTGCCCCTGGTACCCACCCCCACCTCACTCTACTAAAAATAGACAAAACTAGCCAGGTATTGTGGTGGGCATCTGTAATCCCAGCTACTCATGATGCTGGGGCAAGGGGATCGCTTGAACCCAGGAGTTTGAGGATGCATGATGGTGCCGCTGCACTCTACCCAGGGTGAAAGAACGAGATTCTGTCTCAAAAACAAAACAAAAAAAGCCTATACAGGTATTTATGTCAGCTTTACTCATAATTGTACAAATTTGGATGTACAACCAAGATGTCCACCAACAGGTAATGATATAAATAATCAATGGAGGCTCGGTGCCTGTGGGTCAACTGGCTAAGGCACCAGCCACATACACCTGAGCTGGTGGGTTCGAATCCAGCCCAGGCCACCAAACAACAATGACGACTGCAACCTAAAAATGGCTGGGCATTGTGGCGGGTGCTTATAGTCCCAGTTACTTGGGAGATGGAGGCAGGAGACTCGCTTGAGCCCAGGAGTTGGAGGTTGCTGTGAGCTGTGATGCCATGGCACTCTACCCAGGGTGACAGCTTGAGACTCTGTCTCAAAAAAAAAAAAATAATAATAATAATCAATGGAATATTATTCAGTGCTATAAAGAAATTAACTATCAAGCCAGGATCAGAAATGGAGGTAGAAGCCAACCTGAAAAGGATATACACTATATGATTCTAACCCAAAGACATTCTAAAAAAGGCAAACTGTGCCAACAGTAACGAGATGAGTGTTGTCAAGGGTTAGGGGAGAGGCATGAATAGGTGAAGTATGGAGAATTTCTACAGTAGAGAATCTATCCCGTGTAAGTGGCGGCTAGATGTCAGTATACTTCATTCAAAACTCTCTTTTTTTTTTTTGAGACAGAGCCTCAAGCTGTCAACCTGGATAGAGTTTCGTGGCATTACAGCTCACAGCAACCTCCAATTCCTGGGCTCAAGCGAGTCTCCTGCCTCTGCCTCCCAAGTAGCTGGGACTACAGGCGCCCACCACACGCCCGGCTATTTTTGTTTGGGTTGCAGCCGTCATTTGTTGGTTGGCGGGCCCAGGCTGGATTTGAACCCGCCAGCTCAGGTTTACATGGCTGGCGCCTTAGCCCGCTGAGCCACAGGCACCGGCAAAACTCTTAATAGGAAGAGTGACCCCTAAAGCAAACTATGGACTTTGGGATGATAACAATGTGTCAGAGTAGGTTTGGTTGTAACACATGTACCACTCTGATGTGGATTTCGGAACTAGGGCTCTGAGTGTGTGGGGGCAGGGAGTACATTGGAACTCAGTATTTTCTGCTCAATTTTGCTGTGAACCTAAAACTACTCAGAAAAATAAGTGTCTTTAATAGGAAAAGAATCTTTAAAAAATGTAAATTGTCAAGGGAACTTTTAAAATACGGGAACTTCAGGAATGAGCACTAATTTTGAAACAGTGATAGGATGATTTTCTGAAGATCATTTTGGTCTGTTATAGTTTGCTAGAAAATCCTCCATGAAGAACAGAACCAAGGACATACTGCTTGAGCTTGCGATATAACCATCAGAAGTCTGCCCCTGCTCCAGCAGGGTCACAAGCCCTTGTTCTATCTACCCAGCTGGAAAGAAGGGTCGGGTCCTCTACACACCGCTCTACAGAATGCAACCCAATCCTCTCATGCGGTCTTTTTCCTCAAGAGGGTGGGAAAAAATCCCCATAAAAATGGTTCACACTAAGGTATCAGTTACTGCCCAGAGAGAACAATGTTTAAATACAAAGAAACAATGGAAGGAGTTTTTGCCATCAAGCAAGGGCTGATGGCAGAGACCTAATAGCTCTGCCTCTGTCCCTCTCCCTCTCTGGAGCAGCTAGAGGGGTCTACCAGGACACCGTCACCCTATTCACGGTCCCACAGGGGACCACTTACTTTCTGAATCCAAACCATCTTTACCCTGAGGCAGTATTTTTCATTTTAGGATGCACACCAGGGCATGTTCCTGCCTTAAGATCTCTGTACTTGCTGTTCTCTCTGTTCACAATGTACTTCCTCAAAATATGCAAGTGGCTTGTTCCCTCACATGGGAAAAGATCACCACTGACATTGTTCTGATGCCCTTGATTACCCAGGGCCAGAAAGGGGGGAGGGAGAGAGGGAGAGAGGGAGAGAGGGAGAGAGGGGGAGAGAGAGAGAGAGAGAGAGAGAGACAACAAAGCTCTCTGCTAGGTTTTACCTCCAGGAACTTGGTTTAGCGCATTTGAAGTTGAGGCTCAGGACCTTAGACTGTTAATACTTCACACATTTGGGAACCACTATCCCTAGTCTACCATTTTCATTGTTTTGGAAAATAGAAACACAGAGAGATGAGGTGACACTCCCAAAGACACGGTGAATACAAGGAGAAGAGCCTCAAATCAGGGTAGAGAAGAACCTCAAATCAAAGATCCCTCCACCTACATCAGGTCCTATTCATTTGTCAAATGTGAGAGCTGAATTTTTTTTAAATTAGTAAGAAGAAAAACATAGCTTAACTTAAGTTTTTTTCTTTTTTGCCTTTGGCAGGGTGAGGTAGGAAGGTGAAAAGATAAGGCACAATGAGAAAAAAAGATTTTCATTCACATCTATTCTCTAAAGACCTGAAAGTAGAGTTGGGCTTTTTTTGTTAACCCTTCTTAAACCCTTTGAGATAGAAAGGTTGATAGATGTATGTATACCTATTACCCAAACATCCTCTGGGGACCCCCAAAAAAGGAAAGAAAATTCCCAGGAACCAACAGGCTGGATTACTCTCGGCCAGTCTGGATCGGGAGCACAATTGTAATCTTAGATAGGTCACAAGTTGTTGCCCTGGCCAATTCCCACCAGGGCTTGCTACATCCTTGTTCAGCAGTTATTCCGCTTTTGTTACAATAACAATAAAAGGATAAGGCTAGGCTAAGCCTGAGTCTGACCACAACAGGAATCAGAGCAGGAGAACCAGGAATCATGGACCAGTCCAGTGAGCATTCCGGGTCAGCACAGAGCTAAATAGGAACTTGAAGAGAAAAGGCTTCAGAAGCTCCTGATGACTGGCCTGCCAACCCCAGAGCCGGAGTGACCTGGTTTTCTGTCTGGACACAATTGCTACAGTGACTAACAACAAGGGCTTTACCCTGTATGTCATGGATGCTGACACAAAAATGACCCACACAAAAATGTTATGTCAGTTATCAGCATCTATGAAAATTCCCTATATTAAGACTGCTCTGATTTATTCCTAGTAAGTGATGTATTCTCAGAGGGAAAAGATGAATGTTCTTGAATCCTAAATCAGACATGATGCTGTGGCAATACTTAATTACCACTGTTATCCTTCATTTATTCACTCCATCAGTCTCGGATTACATCTCGAAATCCCAACCATCAACCAGTGGAAATAAACTCTTCTAAGTAGTCAAAGAAAAACCCTCCCCGCACATAAAAATCAGTAAAAAGGGAAGGAATGCAGGAAGGGCAGAAGAACTTGTGACAGCAATACCAGTGCATCTGAAAGAGTCACACCCAACAATTCACAACCTCCTGGCGGAGCTGGGTCACAGAGCACAAGACCATCAGCTGACCAGGGCTTGGTTTTTTTCTTTACCCACTTCATTCAACCTGTCCAACAGCTACATTTTTTATGAACTAGCATCAAAGTAGAATGGTTTTCAAGGTCTAGGTACAGAACACAGTGAAAAACACCGTTCCCATTCCTATAACCTGCATCACACTTTCCTTTAAAGACATTTTACTAGACTCTTCAGAATTCTTTGGTCTTAACATCTCTCTCTCTCTCTCTAAATCTGTGACTATTTTTGTGTTTCCTAGTCAGTAATCCTAAGTGCTATAAATAAAGACTTGTAGTAAAAGATCATGGGCAGCTTATACAGGGGAGGCCATTCGCTCGGGGAAAATACACCCTTGCTTTCCGTACTTGCTTTCTTGTTAAGCAACTGCCACAGACAATTTAAGGATTTTGCTTTTCAACAAAAGTATTTCATGTAAGGGTAAATAAGACAGATATCTACACTCATTAACCCCGCTGTCTCTTCCATCCTGGTGATTCTAAAGCCTAACAGAGAGTTTCTTCTGAATCTGAATTTCAAGATATGAAACTGTAAAGCACAATTGACTCTGAAGTGCTTTGTTTCAGTTCCTCCTCAGTGTGTGAAGGGTATATTTTAAATAAAATGACGATTCTATGGCTAGTTTTCTTTTGCCATCAGAGAAATGATTCACAAATATGTTTAGCAAATACTCTCAGATTTCTCACATAAACAACCACACAGACTTAACGTAATTTGCTGGGAAAGTCTGAAAAACCAAAAGCTGTTAGCAGCTTTGCTATAGTCAGTATTTTAATAAAGAAAAGTGGAAACAATTATTTGAAGACTACACCATATACCAGCATTGTATTTCAGATTTACTGGATGTGAATGAGTTTTAGAAAGGACTTTTGTATTGACAAACCATGTAAGATGCCTTTCACCAAACTGTAGCTTTTTGTTTACTCTGACATTGTATAACATGAAACAAACACCAAAATCTGTCACCACAGAGTTCAAAGGAAATAGAAATGAAGATAAAGAAAACTCCTGTCTTGAAATGCTTCATGCCACATGAACCACTATGACATAATCAAAATGTTCCTTCCTGAGCTAAATGTGTCAATTTTACACTGCAGCCATTAGATACACAGCATGAGTCTACTGTACTCTATCTGTGAAATCTTTCACTTCATCTCTTCAGTCACTAGAAAATCATGAGGAGAAAAAAAAAAAAACAAAACCTGCTTATCGGTATGTTCAGCTAAAAAGACCACTTGAAACAACTAATTTCACATACCCAAGAGCAAAAAGGGAGTTGGAAGTCCTACCTAACTGACTGCCACATGACTTGGACAAATAGATAACTCGTGAGCACCCTGGAGCCAGATCCTCCAGTGCAAGCTCCTGTCAATAATTCACTTCTACCTTTAAGTTGGCCCCAGTCCTAAAGAAATTCTGGAAAACAAGCACAATACTGCAAATAACAAATGTGTTTTCAATATTGTAGGAAGGGAAAGAGAAAGTGAACAAGGTCTATCAAGACAACTGGTCTGACTAAACAGAGAAGCAATTCCAATTAATTTATAAATATACGTTGCTGTATAAAACTCTAAAAAAAAAAAAAAAAAGAAAAAAGAAAAACCTCAGCATTAGAGAAGTAAATCAAAACTCAAAAATAAGGAAAAGAGATAATGGGTATAAAAACATTTTAATTTTAGGCTCAGTGCCTGTAGCCCCAGGTACTTGGGAGGCTGAGGCACGAGAATCACTTTAGCCCAGGAGGTGGAGGTTGCTGTGAGCTGTGATGCCAAGGCACTCTACCCAGGGAGACAGCTTGAGACTCTGTCTCAAAAAAGAAAAAAAAAAAAATTTAAGTTTAAAGTGTTGTGTAAACAAAAATGATTACAATTCTATCAGAAAATAGCAAGCTCATTCAAAGTGACAGGCAGCAGTTCTTTCAAAATGTTACAACTTTTAGAAGTACTGGTGTGGCCCTGCATGTTGTTTTCTTCTTGGATGTTCATTCCCTGTCCTTCACCCTATATACCTATTTGGAAATCTACAATTCTACAGAGTAAGAACAGGGAATATGGAAGGTCCTAATACTGCATTTCAGAATCTTAGAAGAAAGAATTTTTTAAATAATCAGGCCAATTAAATGGCTTAAGAGTTGAGAGTGAGACCAGGAAAGCCATGTTGCTGGCCCATGGTTATGAAGCTCCAGGCAGCAGGGCTCGGGGATGGGGATGAGGACCCAGAGGAACCAAGTGTCATTCCTTTACTCTCTCCGATCACTCAACTGCCCTTTCTTGACAAGAAGAAACAGATAAAAACAGATTATTATAAAAGTGAAATTCTTATCTAAACACTCAGATGTGTTTTCCTATATACCATATCACTACCTCTTCCTCTACAAATAGATCTCCTTGAATGAGTGGACAGCACATGACCTCCCACTTACAAACGACTTCCCACTTTTCCCCAATCTCCAACCTGCTGGGCTCTCACCCTGTTGTAGACTGTATCCTGTTTTATTAAGGTTCTACTAAAAAACAAATACTTTTACATGACAGAAACTATACCCTGATTATTATTATTTGTAGAGACAGAGTCTCACTTTATTACCCTTGGTAGAGGGTAATAAACTCCTGGGCTCAGGCGATTCTCTTGCCTCAGCCTCCCAAGTAGCTGAGACCCCAGGTGCCTACCACAACGTCTGGCTGTTTTTTGTTGTTGCTGCAGTTTGGCCGGGCTTGAACCCACCACCCTCGGTATATGGGGCCAGCGCCTTCAGCCACAGGCGCAGCCCTATTCTGATTATTTTTAACAAAACCAGGAATTATACTTATGGGATAATAGTTTATAAAACGTGTTAATTTGAGAAATTTTTCTTAAAGAAAAAACCCGAGGTGAATTTAGAAACTTACTTTATACTAATCATGAGAATCACTGCTTTACCCTTGGCTCTCCTTATTATCTGTCTACGTAAGATTTTGGAATGAATGTAATTCTCAAAGATCTTTTTCTTTTTATTTTATACAATAAATTCCTTTACAATAGTGTTTCAAGGGATAACACTAACGAAATTAACGAATTCTTCCAAAATGGATGAAAAAAAAAAATCAAAAAGACACTGTTATTCTTTGTAGACAAGGAGAATTATTAAAATGAGTTGATCAAAATATATCCTTCTCATGAAAAAGATTTTTCTAGAGGAAGACCAGGCTCTCACCATTCCAGTCTGCAAGCAGAAAAGCATCACCACCTTCCCACTATGCAGACTATAGACCCTGGGGAACCTCTGTCCTGTGTCCCATCTAATAACTTTAGAAATCTGTGAGGACTGCAACTTTTTTTCCTGGTAATTACTGTGAACAGTATTAAGCTTGAACAAAGGACAAGGATAGAACCATTTCTTCCATGTTGGCTCCAGCAGAGGTAATGAAAAATTAGGAAGAAAGTAGGTAGACAGTAGAATTGTGGTTACAGCTATTCTATAAAACAAAGATTTGTCTCTGTAAGCTCCCCCACCATGACACTATTCCTTTTATTTTAGAAGCACTTTTGAAAAACAACTGTCAGTTAGATGCAATACCATCTTGTTGGTATATAGTAAATTAAATAAAATTTTATTTGAGACACTGAAATAGAACTAAGTTTCAAACCTGTCGTCCAGTCCCTTGTGATCAGTGCTGCTTCCTACCTCCGCATGTTTTCGAATCTTTGTGGGTAAAAGAGTCCTGTAAATCCTCCCAGCGCCAGAAACAGCATCACTCACACATCTAGCTGAATCCTGCCAGCCCCCTGGCCAGCTTGTGGTCTTCGTTGTGCCGCCACACATCTTTTAAGTGGTCTGACGTTCATCAACACGGACTTGGACACAAATCCTGAAGTTCCTCTGTTATTTGAGGGATAGTCCACAGTGACCAGCAGTTCTAAACAATCATTTCACTCCCTACGTAGTATGTGAGAAAACTATTTGGCAGCAGTCTACTAATTTCCTCTTTCAAACGTTAAAAAAAAGGGGGGGGGCATTGACTTGTTACGTAAATTAAGCCTGCCAATGATTTAGGAAGTCAGATGCATCCATCAAATTATAAAACACACTGTCTACAAATTCATAATAAACACAGACAAGTCCAAATCTCCCTTCCTACTTTTGTTCCTAAGCTTGTACTCCAGTTAGCAAAAGACAAAACACTCAACAGGTTGAGCAGCTTAGAATGACTCACTCCATCTGTCCTCTCTAGCTAGAGACTGGATAGTAGTCAATTAATTGGTCACAAGACCTATTCCTATGGCTCTGGGCAATTGCAGTGACTAGCCTTCAGCTGCAAGGTTGTTCTGACATTGGCCACACCACCCTCTTTAATGGCTGTCATGTGAGCAAGTGTCAGCTGATAGGTCTTACTCTGCAACCTTGCAAAATCCTATCCATACCAAGAGAGGAGTGGTTACCCACAACAGCGAAATGTAGGACTTAATAACGTATGGTAAGTATCATGCAGATGGGAGGCACAGAGTAGGGACATAGCCTTCCTTTAATATAAGAAAAAAAAAATTGAAAAAAAAAAAAAGAGAAAAAAATTGGTATGAAAAAATAAGAATGATAATAAGAAGCCATAAGCCTTCCTAAGCTGATTTCCTGGACATATCCAAGTTGAGAAAGCTCTGAAATAGTGGAACCCAAGCACAAAAACCATTCGATTTTGACTTCAGACCCTAAACATGAAATATGAGAATAGAGCATCTGAAGGCCAGGTGTGGTGGCTCCTGCCTGTAATCCTAGCACTCTGGGAGGCTGAGATGCGTGAATTGCTTTAGCTTATAAATTCCAGACCAGCCTGAGCAAAAGCAAGACTCCTGCCAGGCGTGTGGCGGGTGCCTGTAGTGCCAACGACTTGGGAGGATGAGGCAAGAGAATTGCTTGAGCCCAAGAATTTGAGATTGCTGTGAGCTATGACACCATGGCATTCTACCAGGGGCAAGAATGTGAGACTATATCCAAAAAAAAAAAAAAAAAAAATATATATATATACACACACACACACACACACGCACACAAATGCTATAGAATCAATATGATTGTATAAGTACGTGAAGAAAACATTTTATTAGAAATAAAACCGTAAGTCCCTACAATATAGGTAAAATCTTGATACACAAAACTACAAGGGATCACCCCTATTCTTTTTCCTCTTGTTAGCCCTATAATCTGGCTGAAGAAAACATTACTGTACCTCTAAAATCTGAGGAACACTTAGCAGGCTCTTTGGTTTCAGGAAGTTTTAAATCTATCTCTACATACAGCAGCCACATATTTCAATGAGAAATAAAGTGAGAAAAAAGTTAACCATGTCATGGAAGAGCTCTCAGTACCCTTAAGACATTATTACATATGTAACTCATAACATTGCTTTGTAATGAAGCCCCCAGAAAGATCTTAAATATACCCTCTCTGAGAAAAAAGATTGTAACACACCTATGACAACAACTGGACTTCTCTGTGTCACAAGCTAAATTGATAGGATCAAGGTAAAACCAATTACAAGAAAAATCACTTCATTTTTCCATGAAGGGAGATTCATCTTGAGCTTAAAGCTTAACTGCCATGACCACAGGCTGATCATGGGTTCTTTTTTTCCCCTTGAACTATCTTTAAAAGACAAGTTCATTTTTAAAAAGGCACTTTCTTTTTTAAATAAAGAATCAGAAGATTACTTCTGCATGCATCAGGCAGCTCAGTGAGCAAAGGCTAAAGGTGGAGCCTCCATTCAGCACCATCTTGCCCACCTAGTGAGTGGTACCCCAAATCACTGCCTCCAATTTACCTAAGGTTTAGCTACTCTAAAAATCACAGAAGAAATCAAAATATGGGTTCCATGCAGGGGCTTTGAAAATGCTCCCTGAATTTTACAAAATATGTAGTGGAAGTGCTGGGGAACTACATCCCACTTTTTATATATAAAAGATGAGTTTTAGTTTTAAAACTTAAATCTCTAAATGACACTTTCCCAGGATCTGACAGAACATAAACTCTCTATTTAAACATCTGTTCTGTATATACTTTTACCTAGCAGTTAGCCCTAAAACTGTTCAATCATTCTAATGGCTTTTACATTTCCCAGAGGCTCAAAAAACTGTTATGAAGATGCAAATTTTATTCCCTATCCAGGTGGTACAAACATTTCAAACAATGGGAATAACAGGAGACAAAAATATCAACATGCTCCCTGAGGACATTTGGATGAAATAAGGATCTAACTGCATTCAAAAATACCTCTCTTAAACAGAAATACCTGGGGGACTCTCACACCCTGTGTGCCTCCTTCATTCAGGAAGCCATCTCCAGGATTGAGTGCCAGGTCCTGTGTCACCTAACTTCAGTCAGCACACTTTTACCCCCATATCCCTGGTGAAGCAGTGTACAAATGTTAGCTTGTACAAACACAACTTGCTGGGCCTATCTGCAAGGTTTCTGATTAAGCAGTTCTGAGGTTGAGTTTGAGAACTTACATTTCTAACAAGTTCTACAAGGTTAGGAATCACTTCCTTAGTAAAAGTTTCATCTTCCCCAAGAAGACTTTCCTGAGTATCTAGGCTAGAAGATCCTTTTGGTCTTGAATTCTTCTATATTATTATTGTTATTTTAAAGGCAGGATCTCTGTCACCCTGGGTAGAGTGCTGTAGTGTCAAAGCTCACAGCAACCTCAAATTCTTAGGGCTCAAGTGATCCCCATGCCTCAGCCTCTCAAGTAGCTGGGACCACAGGCACCTGCCACAAGGCCCAGCTAGTTTTTTTCTATAAGTAGAGACAGGGTCTTGCTCGTGCTCAGGCTGGTCTCAAACCTGTGAGCTCAAGTGATCTACCTACCTTGGCCTCCCAGAATGTTAGGATTACAGGCATGAGAGAAAAGTTAACTATGTCATGGAAGAGCTCTCAGTTCGACTCCTCTATATATTTTTTAAACACCTAATAATTGCTTTATAATAGTGCGTATGTCTGTCTCGTGATCCTAACTGGATTATAAATTCTGACTATAAAAACTGGGTCTTGACATTCATCTTTGCATATCCTATAGGTTTTACTCATAGTAGATGCCAAACAGGTACTTTCTGATTGGTTTAATAACACTAAACATTTGCATTAAAGCTATGATATACACCTATCTACAATAAGCAGTGGGCTTCTTTGGCAGTCAGACCAGTGAGTACACTCTGCCCAGTGCTTGTGCACTCACACTCCACTGGGCCATTTCCCTCTCATTCACTATAGCACAAGTTCCTATGGACGGGTGTTTTTCGACTTAAACTTCTGTGGCAAGCTTAAATTATGTTGATGAAAGAAATGATAAAAAAAAAAAAAAAAAGGAATATACTTACTGAGCTTTTGAAAATAATTTAATTAACAATCTTTAAAAATTTTCACAACGTACTTAAGATCCTATTGGGGCACACTAGTGTGCCGCGGCACATCAGTAAAAAATCACCGTCACAGAGGCTTTAACATCTTGTGAATGTGACTACTGTATCTTAACAGAAAGGACTTTCAGATTTTTTTAAAGTGAAAATACCATTTCCTCTGTTATTCTGCTTAATAACCCTTAATTCTTCAAAACCTGATAAAATGTTATAAAGGAGAAATGTGTATCAAAATCATAACTATGGTACTATGACCACAAATCTCCTCTTATTTAAATGGAAGCCCTAAAATTTCTTCAGTGAATGGAAAATAGTAATTATATCACCACAATCTTTCTTCTGAGACATCAGAGCAGCTGAGAGAGCGACTAAGAGTGTGTTTAGATCTCCTCTCCCTCAAACCAATCTCCCTGTTCTCTCAATCTTCTTCTTTAAATGGAATTATACTTTCATACAGGTATTCATACTGATTTTCATTATCATGTTGGGTACCCTGCTCTTAAATAATATGCCTATTACAATTTATCCATCAACCTTTCTCATAACCCTTGGCCAAGTTCTCTAGTTCCCTCGCTGAGTTCATCCAAGTATTACAGAAAATAATTTGGGTTATCCAGAGTTTACACATTTACAAAATTGTCTACAATCACTGACTGGACACCCATACTCCTCCTGCAGTTCAATATATTGAACCACTGGAACTGCTGCTGCCACTACTGATACTTTCAGGATATAGATGAATGTAATAAAACACTGTCAGGATGGACCAGAGAAAAAAGTCTGATGAATCCATGTGAATGGAAGGAAGGGAGAATTATTGGTTCAATTTTTTAAGCTGCTATTTGTACTATCTGCAATCTCATATCCCGGGTACTAAATGCCAAGTTATTAGTCAGTAAATGGCCTAAGTATTTTAGATCATCGGAGGCAAATATTTGGTAATCAAAACACAAGTCCAACCTCTTTGCCCATGGCCAAAATCTCTAGCCAACCAGAACACTGTTCCCTGTTCTACCCAGACTCCTCTCCCTCTAAATCTTTCCAGTATAGTACTCTCAGGACCCACCTCCAATCCAAGATTTGACATCTGAAGAACAGCCCATTCCCATGCCTGATGTAGGGTTAAAAGAATTAAAGTCAGTAAAGTTTCAATGTATTCATGAATTTCTGTATTCCACTGACTACTCTTCATGTGATAAAAAGCAGCAATGGTAAAATGTAATAAAAAAGTAATTCAAGAGCCACAATTAAGGTGAGTTTGAAAAGAGGAAAAAACTAAGGCAAATGTAGCTCCCCAAACAGTTTAGTCTAATTATTATTATTTAATCAATCTTTCTATCAAAAAACTTTCTCTGCCTATTCACATTACCTTAATGAACAAAAAGGAAGAAAACAAGAGGGAGGGAGCGGCAGAGAGGGGTTATGATCCCCAGCACCACAACTGAGCTCCTCTTTATTGGAATAACTCCTTTTTCCTCTGTGCCCAAGAGCAATTGATCAAGAACCTTTCTACCAGTGATTTTCAAAGCCTTGTCCCTGAAGGAGACATAAAAAGGTTATAGGATGCTGTTTCTTCATACGAGTATGTTGTACCCAGCATATGAGAATACTCAGCAAGAAGAATACACATACTTTTCTATGTGTATAATTCAAAATGAAGTTTATTAAAAACAAAAGCCCTCATCCTCAGCTACAGTGAACTAGTGGACTAGAGTGGACTAAAGAAAGGGGGCATTAGAGAATTTTTGAATTTTTGAATTTTCCACTTTAGGGGAACGGACTTTAGAGACAGATCCAGGATTGAAATAAAGTCTGTCGATCTGTGGTTGTTTGCACAGATGTGATCATGGATTGCTCCCCTAACAGTAAGTAACAACACGTCCTCACAATGCAGTTCAGTGTGCAATCAAAGAACAATATACATGTCCTGTGCCATCTACACTCAACTGACAAGCTCAGTGCTCAGGAAATTTGGCAATATGTACAAATTCAGTCGTACAGAGTAGATAATTCCTATGGTTAGCCAGATCCACCGAGTGCTTATTTTATGTGCTAGGCAGCATTCTAAGTGTTCCATTTAATTACAGGAAGTAGACAGGTAGCAACATCTTAACAGACAGGGAGAATGAAGCGCTGTCCAAGGATGTAGCTTTTCAGTAGCAGAGCCATGGATGAAGTCTGGACACCCTTGCTCATGAGTTAATCCACCTTGCTCATCTGCACACTATTTTGCGTCTGTCTATGAACAGATTTGAGAAGAGGTTAGGAGGAGGCAGATGGATATCATGACTGATAAATGATTTCTCCTATATCTCAAATTCCATGTCACTCAGAATGTTTACATTCTCACTAATTCAGTCCACTGAGGATAAGGCCTCAATCATGTCCTTTGTGGGTGACTATGTATCTTGATGGACACCTTGTCATGACCTCTGCCCTGCTCTCCTGTAAACAAGCCATATGTAGGAACCAAGCACACCAGCCACCTCACAGGATCCCACTCTGCCCTGCACACTCTCCACCCTGGCCAGTCTGGCACTTTAGCCAGGGGGCAGACTCTTCAGCAGAGTGATTTTTTTTTAATCCACATAAAGTTAGCTTAAATGTATAATAAAACCAACCAGTATTATTGCTTTAACTTAAAATGTAGAACTACCAGGGGATTAATTTAGTTTTCAGATTAAGGTAACAGTTCCATGCAGGGTGACTTGAGGTTTTTAGTTACAATCTTGATTATTTTCTACTCCTTTGAAGAGCAAAGCATTCGGCACCCACCACTCAGAAGGCACTTGGTAATGGAAAGGCGGAATGAGTGAGCGACAGGGCCTCATAAAATCTGTGAGACATAAAAAAATTCTTATGTTATAAGATTAAATTAAAAGGATACAAAATTTTTTAGGCACTTTGGTAATAAGTATGCTTTTTAAAAAACAAAAGTAGAAAAAAAATATATCAGAATACCTTCAAGTAGCCAGACTAAGGATGCTTTTTAAAAAAGTCTATATTTTCCAATTTTCCAATGATAAGCATGTATTATTTACAAACATAAAGTAAAACTTTCTTTAAAAATTCTTGGCCGGGCGTGGTGGCTCACGTCTGTAATCCCAGCGCTGTGGGAGGCCGAGGC
>CAUYON010102867.1:0-13838 GCA_963573935.1 Arctocebus calabarensis | reverse complement strand
ACTATGTTGAATAGCAATGGTGACAGAGGACAGCCTTGTCTGGTTCCAGTTCTAAGAGGAAAAGCTTTTAGTTTTACTCCATTCAGTAAAATATTAGCTGTGGGTTTGTCATAAATAGCCTCTATCAGTTTAAGGAATGTGTCACCTATACCTATGCTCCTCAGTGTTCTAATTAGAAAGGGATGCTGGATTTTATCAAATGCTTTTTCTGCATCTATTGAGAGGATCATATAATCCTTGGTTCTGCTTCTGTTAATACGGTGAATAACGTTGATGAACTTTCAAATATTAAACAAACCCTGTATCCCTGGGATAAAACCTACTTGATCATGATATATAACTTTATTGATGATAAGCTGTAATCTGTTAGCCAAGATTTTGTTAAGAATTTTTGCATCAATATTCATTAGTGAAATTGGTCTAAAGTTCTCCTTTTTAGTTGGGTCTTTACCTGGTTTTGGTATTAGGGTGATGTTTGCTTCATAGAAAGTATTGGGGAGGATTACTTCCTCCTCAATTTTTTGGAATAATTTCTTTAGTATAGGAATAAGTTCTTCTTTGAAAATTTGATAAAATTCTGGTGTGAGACCATCCGGACCAGGACATTTTTTTGTTGGGAGATTTTTTATTGTTTCTCTAATCTCAGTGCTAGAAATTGGTGCATTCAGGACATCTATTTCATATGGGCTAAGTCTAGGGAGAGGGTATGATTCCAAATATTGATCCATTTCCTTGACATTGTCAAATTTCTGGGCATAAAGTTTCTGGTAGTATTCAAAGATAATCTCTTGTATTTCTGTAACATCAGTCAATATTTCCCCTTTATCATTTCTGATTGAAGTTACTAGAGATTTTACCTTTTTATTTCTAGTTAGTCTGGCCAAAGTCTTATCTATTTTATTTATTTTTTCAAAAAAAAAAAAACCAGCTCCTTGTTTCATTAGCTTTCTGAATGATTCTTTTGTTTTCAATTTCATTGATCTCAGATTTAATTTTGGATATTTCTTTTCTTCTGCTGGGTTTAGGCTTAGATTGTTCCTTCTTTTTCCAATTCCATCAGATGATTTGTGAGTTTGCTGATATGCTCTCTTTCTGTTTTTCTAATGTAGGCTTCTAAAGCAATAAATTTTCCTCTCAGGACTGCTTTTGCTGTATCCCATAGGTTTTGATAATTTGTGTCTTCATTGTTGTTGTACCCAACAATTATGTTGTCTATAATGATCAAAACAGCATGGGACTGGCACAACAATACAGACATAGATGTATGGAACAGATAGAGAACTTAGAGATGAACTCAGCCATGTGTCACCATCTAATCTTTGATAAACCAAACAAAAGTGCACACTTTGATAAAGAATCCCTATTTAATAAATGGTGCTAGGACAACTGGCACATGCACAAGACTGAAATCGGACCCACAACTCTTATCCCTGACAAAAGTTGACTCTCATTGGATAGACTATTTAAATTAAAGACATGAAACAATGAAAATTCTACAAGAGAGTTTGGGGCAGTCTCTTGAGAATATGGCCTGGGAAAAGATTTCATGAAGAAGACCCTCTTGCCAATTGCAGCAACACCAAAAAATGGGGGGGACACGATCAAGTCATAAAGCTTCTGCACAGCAAAAGGTACAACAGCTAAAGCAGACAGATTTTACAGTGGGTGAAGATATTTCCATGCTATAAATCTAACAAAGAGATGAAAGAACTCAAATTTGTCAGTCACAAAAGTGCAAACACACCCATTTATAAGTGGGCAAGAGACTTGAACAGAAATTTCTCTGAAGATGACAGTCAACAACCATTTGGAAAAAATGCTCATCATCCTTAATCATCAGAGAAAGGTAAATCAAAACTACTCTGAGAAATCACCTAACTCAAATGAGAATATCCCATTTCATACAATCCTAAATCTGCAGATGCTGGCATGGATATGGGGAGAAGAAACACTTATACACCATTAGTGGTATTGCAAACTAATACAAGATCTATGAAAATAAATATGGAGAATTACCAAAGAACTAAAAGTCAACCTTCCATTTGATCCTTTAATCCCATTACTAGGTATATACACAAAAGAAAAAAATGTATTTTACCACAAGAACATTTGCAGTAAAATGTTTATTGCAGTTCAATACACAATTGCCAAGATGTGGAATGAACTCAAGCGCTTATCAACACATGAATGTATTAACAAACTGTGGCATATGTATAACATGGAGTACTATTCAGCCATAAGAAAGATGGAGACTTTATATCTTTTGTACTTACCTGGATAAAGAAGAAACATGTTCTTCTTTGTAAATTATCACAAAGTTTTTTAAAAAGTATCCAATGTACTCAATACTAATATGAAACCAAGATATAAACAACTACAAGCTCACATGAAAGAAAAACACAAATACAGTACAGAGAGAGGGAGTGGAGATGACGGAGAGGAGAGAGAGGAAAAAAGGAGGGCAATTGGAAGGATCTCACCTAGTATGCACAATGTGAGGTTGTTCAGCACACTTCTGAGTGAGGGGCTCCCCTATGACTTGAACATTACCTTAGAAATGAAAACAATCTAACCTAAACATTTGTGCCCTTGTATTAATCTTAAATTTTTTTTAAAAAAAGATTGTTTTGGCAGTGTGGAGAATGAAGAAGATGGGACCCAAACTGGAGACAGGGACACTAGATAGAATACTATCATACTAGTTTGGATATGAAATGATAGGGCTTTGAATTAAATCCATGGAAATAGAAAGTGGACAAACTTGGTTATATTAGGAGATAAAAATCAGTAGGACTTGCTGATGGATTTGGGTCTAGAAGGTAAAAGAAGAACGTGATTTAAGGATGACTTCACAGTTTCTAGGGTAGGTTACAGTGGATAATTATGCCATCAAATAAAATCAGAAATTTGAGAATAGGAGCATTTTTAAGGTGTAATATGATAAGTTCTACTTTGCCCATGTTTTGTTTATAGCACCTGTGGTACATCCAGGTGGCAGACGGCTTGATATTAACTTGTTGCTTTGGATTGAGAATGGACATATAGAATCAAAGGTCACCAGAATATAAATGGTAGTTGCAACTTGGAAATAGATGGCTCAAGAGGATGTATTACATGTTCTTTGGAAAATCTGTCAGCTTCAAGATTAAGAATCCTTCATCATTACTCTTCTATTGTCTTTCCTTTGGATGGAATTTCCTATGGTAGTGGAAGTGGCAAGTTTTTTTGTAAGAATTGAATGGAGTAAAAATGACATCATAATAGATCACAAATGGAAGACTATTCGAGATAAGAAGGGGATGTATGCAAGAAAAAAATAAGTTTAATATATTCTGGTAAATTTGAACTATAGAATGAGTCATCTATTGGCACAGATATACAAAGCTCCAAAGAGGCCATCAAGATCTTGATGTTGGTCCAGACAAGGCTTTCTCTACAATTGGCTTGGCAAGTTGGTACCAGACACTGCTGCTGCCTTGAGGCTCATGGCTGAGATTATCAGCACAGTGACCTAATAACTGTTTGGAAGTCCAGGTTCATGGCTTCTAAGCTCTGGGATTTCATCCAGATTATGTTATGTTTAGAATCATTCTCTAGGAGGAATGTGAAGCACGTTTCCAATATTGCTCTGCTTAGACATAAATTAAGGTCTCATTTGTGTATAATGACACTTGCCTCATCCTTTCAGAACCTCCACTGTGCTCCCTGGAGTGTGCATTCTCCATGTATTAGGTTGTTTTGTTGACCAGGGACTAATACTGTGCTTTGCTCTCTTTTCTATGCCACTCCCATTATCTGGCTGCTGAACAAACCAGTGACCCCTGATTCAATATTCAACCAATTCTATTCATATCTCTTCATTGTCTTTGGATTATTTGACCAAGCACCTCAAAGCATATGCTGCCAGCCATGCATATTCCTCCAGAGTGACAAGCTCCCGCAGGCCCTAGAGACACATTGGAAATCCAGCTAGGAAACCTCTCCTTCTATCCCCACCCATCAGTGATGGTACAGTTGGGCACATGAAGCTCTGAAATTCTGGCTCTCCTAGACTCTTCGAGCATTAGCAAGTCTGGCACTGTTTAAAGGAAGAGTAGTCAACTGGCTACCAGGGATTCTGAGGATAACCAAAAGACCTCTCTTACCCATCTACATTCCAGTGTTCTTAGAGTTGTTCCTTTCGATTTAGAAATAGTAACTCTAAAAATGCCCCAGAGGCAAATTTATTTAGGCATTGGGTCTACAACTAACAATAAGATTACCTAGTTTCTACCTCCAACTCTGCTATATAATTTTCAGCAAACCCCTTCCCTTTTCTAGGCCTCAGTTTTCTCAATATATCGTAGAAGGAGGAAATCAGATAAGTTCATCTCTAAGGACTTCCTGACTAAAATATTCTATATTATTGTGATCCAAGTTCAAGCTCAAATAGTATTTGCAGGATCAATCATTTAATTCACCGTTATTTCTTTAACTATTTGTTTGAATGTACCAGATATGTCAGTGGAAAAAAGAGGGAGCTATGGACATGAATTGCTCACATCAATATCTTAAACCAGAGATTAGAGTGGACCCACCATCTTTTCTGCCCTGATTGTCTCATCTCCACCCCAAAATGGACCATCACAGCTGGTAAAAGGCAAAACCTAGAGATTAGAGAAGCAAATTTGGAAAGATGAATGGAACCTTTGAAATTTGAATGGCAAGACTAACTCCTGTTGAACTGTTTTCAAAAGTCATCTAAATTGACGTCCCAGATATGGCAGCCCCAGGATGTCATACAATGGAGGGACAAGAGGTAACCTTACCCAAAGGTAGGTGAGGTATGTGTCTAAAGAGGCTAAGAAAAACAAACACTAGGTGGTCTCTTCATTCAGAGAGAAGGGAAAAGCCAGAGACTGGAATCTACCTTGACTTCCTGAGGCTATCCCAGGGAAGGGACATTTAATAATAATGGTAGCTAGCATTTATTAGAACTTAACATGCACCAAGCAATATTCTAAATTCTTCATATAAATTAAAAGAATCCTTATAACAACGCTATAAGACAAATACTGTTATGATTATCATTTTACATATGAGGTAATGAAGCACAGAGACTTAAATAGTTACCATACGGTCACACAGCCAGGAAATGGTTAACTCCCAGACATAAACCCAGGAATTCAGGCTCCAGGCCTATGTGATTAACCCAACCAATGGAGGGCAAGTAACCTCCCAAATGATACAGATGAGAGCTGTGAAGACACCTAGGGAACATCCAGGATCAGGCCTTCCTTTGATACGTGAGACCCTGAGAAAGTAATTTGCCCAATAATACACACAACGAGCAAGTGAAAAGTATAACAGATGCAGAAGCAGAGCCTTGGTCTGTTGATTTCCAACCCCCTGCTGTTTCCACCACTGCTTCTGATCTTTTGTTCAATCACTTCTTTGAAATTACCTTCCCCATCATCTTACTCTGCTGATATTGCCAGTTTGGTCTCTCCCACACTCTGTCAAACAAGACTGTGGAGGGGTAGGGATCTCTGTGGTATGAATCTCCCCTTTTCCAAAATAAATGTGAAACTAGAGCTGGCTCCAATCAAGCTTCTTTCAAATGATTAGGTGCCTAAATCTCAATACAACCTCTGTGGGGGTTACTGATGAAATGTAAAGTCAACATTTTCCACCCATAAAGACATCAACACCCAAGCATGCCAGGGCCCCGACCTTCTGAGAAGATGAGTGTTCAATGATGTATGTGACTCATCTCCTGCTCACACAGATCTATCTGAACTTTGTTTTTTGGCATCCTTAATCATCAGATAAATGCAAATCAAAACTACTTTGAGATATCATCTAACTCCAGTAAGATTAGCCCACATCACAAAATCCCTAAACCAGAGATTTTGGCATGCATGTGGAGAAATGGAACACTTCTACACTGTTGGTGGGAATGCAAACTAATACATTCCTTTTGAAAAGATGTTTGGAGATCACTTAGGTATCTACAAGTAGACCTGCTCTTTGATCCTCCAATTTCTCTAAACGTGTATTTCCACACGACCAAAAGTCACTTTATAACAAAGATATGTGCACCAGAATGTTTATTGCAGCCCAATTCATAATTACTAAGTCATGGAAGAAGCCCAAGTGTCCATCAACCTATGAATGGCTCAATAAATTGTTGCATATGTACACCATGGAATATTATGCAGCCTTAAAAAAGATGGAGACTTTACCTTTTTAATGATTACATAGATGGAGCTGGAACATATTCTTCTTTGCAAAGTATCTCAAGAATGGAGAAAAAGTATCCTATGTATTCAGCCCTACTATGAAACCAATTTATAGCTTTCATATGAAACCTATAACCCAATTATAGCCCAAGAATATGGGGAAATGGGAGAGGGGGTGAAGGGGGGAGGATGGGTGGAGGGAGGGTAATTGGTTGCACCACACCTACGGTGCATCTTACAAAGGTACATGTGAAATTTACTAAATGTAGAAAATAAATCTCTTAACACAATAACTAAGAAAATGCCTTGAAGGCTATGTTAACTAGTTTGATGAAAATATTTCAAATTGTATATAAAACCAGCACATGGTACCCCATGATTGCACTCATGTACACAGCGATGATTTAATAAAAAAAATCTGAACTTTTTAAGGCTATTTGGGGAAACCAATACTGAGCCTAGCTGGAAAAATTCTGCCTGTTTCATTGAGAAGTAGCAAGTAGAGCTTGTGAAATTGGAAAGGGGGAGTAGACAGTGGGATATGGAGGGAGTGGAGCTAGCCTATTTTATAGAGCAACAAATGTGTGGTATTTATTGGCATGGAGATGGACATCCCAGGTCCTCCAAATCCTCAGGTTACTTGCCATAGGTATTTAGGGCTCATTGCCTCAATCTTGGACTTTGAAAAGCCATCCTCCTCATTCCACCCCTTCAGTGGGCATAGAAAACAAGTCTCTAGTATAGATGGTAAATTTTAAAAGCCTCTGTGGGGCTGAGCCTTGAACCCACATGAGGCACATTGGCCATTTTAAAAATTACTTTATGGGCCGCTAAGATGTGCACACATTATTGAGCCTTAGTGAGGCAGGGTGGACCTAACACCCCCTGATTGTAGAAGATACATGTCCCCAAGAGACTCAGAAATGCAGGAGGGTGGCCAAGTGAAAAAACATTTTTAAGCAGGGGAGGAGAGTTTTCCAAAAAGGATGGTTGATGTATCAGACAGTACATGTATTAGTGTCCCCTTCTATTATGTTTTTACAAGTAGACTTCCTATTGCATAGGCTTGGCATAAAACTTTCCTATAATGAAAAATGAGCAAATGGTTGTTTATAAAGCCACTGTGAAGTGAAATACACATAATATCTATGTCATTCACTCACTTATTCATTTATTTATCCAGACAACAGTTATTGTGTGCCTACTATTGCAAAGTATATGAAGAATAGAAATAAATAAGACAGTTCATTTTTCAAAATCTCACACCCACAAGGGGATATGGCCAATACACATTACAGTTAAATGGTATAAATAAGCAAATCATGGTCTCCAAATTTAGAGGACCTTAACAGAGGACCATCTATTCCAGCCTCTTAAATGTACAAGTAAAGACACAAATCCAGGGAGATAAAAAGCATTCATAACACAGCCAGGTTATGACAGAGCTGACCTTTTCACTAGATACCAAAGAAATTACAAATTACTGTGATTTAACATAAAATGCCAATACAAAGTTTCACAGCAGTTTGTGTTATGATTTAAAGAATAGTTAAGACTTTTCTCAAAATTGTGTCATGAAAAAAATTCAAACATATAGCCACAGTTAGCTATATAACCTGTGGGGCTCAATCCAAAATTAAAATGTGAGGTCTCTCACTCAAAAATCAGGGATAAAGTTATTTTAAAAGTATTAAAATAATGTTTTTGTTTTTCTGTGTATTCACATGCTCTTTTTCTTACACATTTCTGTATCTCTCTCTCTCTCTCTCTCTCTATCTCGCTCTCACTCATCATGGCATTTTCCACTTGCTAATTATTGTTATTCTAAGTAAAGATAATTAAAAATTTAAGCTATTAGCATGAATTTTACTTCTCATCTTCTTTTTTCTTATTTTTATTGTTTGGGATTCATTGAGGGTACAAAGAATTAGGTTACACTGATTGCAGTTGTAAGGTTAAATCTCTCTTGTAATTGTGTCCCATCTCCAAGAGGTGTGCCATACACTATAATCCCCATCCCTCTTCCTCCTCCCCACTCCCTGATACATCATTCCCCTACCCGCCGTTGTATTAAATTATCTATTTCCTTCATATTAGAATTGTGTACATTAGATTCTTGCTTCCCCATTCTTGTAATTCTTTACTAAGAAAAATTTGTTTCACCTCCATCCAGGTTAATACAAAAGATGTGAAGTCTCCGTCTTTTGTAATACCTGAATAGTATTCCATGGTATACATATACCACAGGTTGTTAATCCATTCCTGGGTTGGTAGGCATTTAGACTGTTTCCACATTTCGGCAATTGTAAATTGAGCTGCGATAAACAGTCTACTGCAAATGTTCTTATGATAAAGGAATTTATTTTATTCTGGGTAGATGCCTAGTAATGAGATTGCAGGATCAAATGGGAGGTCTAATTTGAGTTCCTGAAGTATTCTCCATACTTTCTTCCAAAAAGATTGTATTACTCCAAGACACAAAATGATAAAAATCTTAGAAGAATGTGAGGGGAAAATTCTTTTTTTTTCTTTTTTTTTTAATGAAATAGACATATAAAATTTAATCCCCTTTGGTTTAAAGTACATCTTTGATGATATAATTAAAAACAACAAAGAAGACAAAAATCAATTTCATAAAATTACAAAATAACTATGTGACCATATCCCATACCTTATCTTAGAAAATTAGCAATTTAGTTCATGTACTTTATTAGAGCATTTTAAGCTAAGGCTGTTAACTATCAATCCTACTTATACACATGACCTATTCTAGCTCCCTGAACCTAAAGATACCCATGATTTTGTTATAAAATTATACTTTACTTTTCAGTATTTTAACATATTTAAACATGTATACAAAACATTCTCCTGCCATGGCAATATATTCTCATAAATTCATGAATGCTTTTGAATTGTTAACATAAAAGATAAGACTGAAAGGCTCTGAACAGGACAGAATAACAATCATTTCTTGTAACGGGAAGATTGGGAAGAACTTCATTTTGACCTGTATGAAACAGCTCACACAATTACAACTTGTGCACACACTGTAAATATGCGTTTGTTCACTCTGTATGAGCGCATCTGACTGACAATGGCGTATACAACAGACAAGAATCGACGTCAGTAGTGTTTTTCTTTTACTTCATTTGTTAAACAGTGCAGAAATCCAAATGGCAACATTCTCACTAACAAAGAGAATCTCTATCATTTGAGAAGGTTTTGCTATGCTACAGCATGACTGCTTGTGTTTGGGAAAACAGAGAAAAAGGTTTTATTGGGTTCCACTAAGCACAGAATTCTATCTGCTTGGTATACATTATCAAAAATAACTTACCCTTTTGTCTAGAGAAAGTCTTTAAGGTAGATCTGACTGCGTGCTTCACTATATGTACACAGACACCATATTTATATATTATATATTTATATAAGACATGTATGTACACATTTACAGACAAGATCTTCAAAAATATATTGCACTTATATACACTGCAGCTTTATCTTAATTGATTTCATACTGTAACCCATTTAAATTCTTCATAAGGCAGTTGATATGTCCAAGAAAGTTGCAAAGGAAGATTTCAGTAACATGCCCTCCTATTTTAGTAAACATTTATTGGAAGATGAGAGGCTAAGGGAGAAAAGACTCAGCCCTGCACCCCTCAAGTGCTCTCACTAATCTGGGGCAGTGGGAGTTACAGAGTTCAGGCAAGGACACAACGTCAAGGATACAACGTCCTTAAAGCCACATTTGTTGTTCCTTCTGACTTCCATTAGTGAGCAGGCCCACCAATACTGCAGGGACAAGGCAGACACCCTTGTATTTTGATAAATAAGGTATTAGATATCATAAAAGTTCCCAGAGACTCTGTTATGGCTCTGAAACAAAGTTTTACTTTTAATCCTAAATATATCAGAAAATTCAAACATAATGGTATATGGATTTCTCTGTCATCTGAAAAACACCAATGTAATAACTTAAATGCTATTTCCAAGCCAAATGCAGCTCCATGTCCAACTTGAAAGGAAGCCCTTCCCTTGATGTCACCTGTTTGTGCAGTGCTGACTGGAGAAGCCGTGGCCAAACTGTAAGATCTAGTAACACCTTCTAGAACTACTGGGAGGCTACAGGTGTCTGGCCTCTAGATCTCTGTCAGGGTGAGCTTGTATGACCCCCCCACATCTTCGATCTATAGCTGGAAGGTGTCCTCATTGGAATAATGCTTCACAATGTTGTCATCCATGTTCACCAGGATCCCCTTTTTACACTTCTTGAATATCTTCCCAATCTTGGCATGGGGAACATCATATTTGTCTGAGATAGCTTCCATCAAGCCCTTTAAAGATGGGATCTTGAGGGCATCAAAGACTTCTTCTGACTCCTTTCTAACATAGAGCAGCACTCTCTTTGGTTCTATTCGGGTCATCTTAGCCAGAGGCAGGACGGCAAAGTCATCTTCTGGGTCATATGGTCCTCTTTTCAAGGTGGAGCCTTCACACTCCACCTCCTCTGAGACAATGAGAAAGACATGAGTGCCCCGCTGTAGCTGGCAAAGTGCACGTCAGGAATGAAGAGGACAGGCTGAGTGTCGAGATCAAGAAAGGGTTTGAAAACCATGATGTCCATGCGTTTGTGAGAAGGAAGCAGTGGCACTTTAACATCTGAAACTTTTCTCTTGCTTTGCTTTCGTTCTTCTTCCCTAATTTTCTGTTCAGCTTCCTTGTCACAGAAGACCTTTATCTGGCAGTAGGCCCGGTGCACTGGCTTGTTGCCGTGGTTGTTATAACTGTAAGTGTCAATTTGAATGTTCAGAGGCAACCCGTTCACGCCCTTCTGAGAGGAGAAATCTGTGCTTAAACAGTTCACAGAGAGAAAAACCTTTGCTTCATCATTAATGTCCCAGGTGAAGGAAATAGAGTTATAAGCGATCTCCTCAATGTTGCTGATGGTGTTAAAGCTTTCTTTGTAATCAGCTATGTCAATGTACCTTTGTTTGGCCGTGTGCTGGTGGGAGTGCCAGTACTTCCAATGCCTTAACTGATCTTCTCTGCTTTTGTCTTCAGAAAAAAACACCATGATCACACTTCGGACTTTGCTGATGGGGTGATGAATTCCTTCATTGCTGCTCACCTCCTTCAAGGTGACAGGGTAGAACTGGCCTTTGTTCAGGTATGTCATAGTGCTATCTCCTGGCTTCTGGCAAAGTGATTTTGAAGCTTCTAGAGTATATTCAAAGTTGTTCCCAGAAACACTGTCAAAAACATAGTCCTTTGAATTCATCCCAGGCATCCGCAGACTAAAATCCAAGGAGAAGAAAACCTCCTGAACGCCCTCCTCGAAGGTCTCTGAGAAAGTAGAGTCTGGAATCTGCCGCTGAGCATTTGGGGGTTGAGCACCAGAGCCGAACTGGTCAGGATTGAGGTTATGGTCGAAAACTACCACCCGCTCAATGGGCTCGGGGTGGTACACTGTGGGGGGGATTCCCACAGCAAAGGCATGTGGCTGGGTTTCGGTCTTGAAGGAGTGGGTAGGCATTGTTGCTATGGAGACCGTGACTGTCCTATCAGGTCCTGTGAAGTGGCCTCGCTTATCAATGCCCAGCTGATTGCCATGGGGAAGGACAATGTTAAATGGCATATTTTTCAGTACTTGCACTCTGTTTTTCTCCAGCAGAAATGAGGCGCTGCTCTGCCACTACTGGTATGCTGTTTCTTTTGCTGTGATCTGGCTCTGGGTGCTCAAAATCTGACTTTACTGTTGAAGACCTTCTCTCTCTTGGAACCTTGTAATAGTCATAGAGCAGGCCCAGGGCAGCCGCGCTGTCTTCATAGCCGTTGATGCTCATCATGGCTTTGGTTGCTACAGTGAGAGGATTTTCCAGGAAAGACTTCCAGGCTTCATTCTCACTAGTATAGGAGCGCTGCTGTGGATAGAGAGCTTCATTCTGAAGAACCAATACAGGCAGTTTGTAATCGTATTCCTGTGTCATCACGCTCATTCGCAGCTGCCGGCCGCAGAACTGGATTTTCGAGTTGGGACAGTACACCCGATCTGGGGGGAGGAGGCGGCAGCTGGCAGCCGGTCCGGAGCAGCAGCCCCAACGGGTTGGGTTCGCTTTTCTCACTCTGAGCCGGCTCCGCGCGGGCTGTGCACACGGGCTCCGCTGCCAGAAAATTCTTTTTTTTTTTTTTTTGTAGAGACAGAGTCTCACTTTATTGCCATTGGTAGAGTGTCGTGGCATCACACTGCTCACAGTGACCTCCAACTCCTGGGCTTAGGCGATTCTCTTGCCTCAGCCTCCCGAGTAGCTGGGACTACAGGCGCCCGCCACAATGCCCGGCTATTTTTCTGTTTTGCAGTTCAGCGAGGCTGGGTTTGAACCCGTCACCTGCAGCATATGGGGCCGGCGCCCTACTCGCTGAGCCACAGGTGCCATCCAGGAAAATTCTTAATGATGTTGGACTTGGGAAAGATTTTATGACAAAGACTTCAGCAGTCATTGCAACAACAAAAATTAACAAATGGGACTTAATCTGAAAAGCTTCTGTAAAGCTGACACAACAAGTAAAGAAAAAAGACAACCTTCACAATGGGAAAAGATATTTGCAGCGTATCAATCTGACAAAAGGTTAATAACTAGAATCTACAGAGAACTTAAATTAATCAACATAAAAAGAGTAAATCATCCCGCCTACCTCTGGGCAAGAGATATAAAGAGAACTTTCTCTGATGAAGATAGACGAACGGTTAACAAACATTTGAAAAAATGTCATCATTCCTGATCATCAGAGAAATGCAAATCAAAACTACCCTGAAATATCACTTAACTCCAGTGAGAATAGGCCACATAACAATGTCTCAAAGGTGCAGATGTTGGTATGGATGGGGAGAGAAGGTAAGACTTTTACTTCTCATGTTTAAACATAGCATTGTGTAATGTAAAATTTTCAATGCAAGTACAAGTGCATTTAACCCATAGGGAGACTCACTGAAATTATACAATTTGTATTTCATACTTCATACATGCAAATGCATTTCATTCTTACTATAACAATGGTGATGCTGCATAAATTTAACTCAATTGTTTTCAATTTCACTCTTTGATATGTACACATTTTATCAAGAATCTCCACCGTTGGTTTTTTGATAAGAAATAGAAAAAACTATAGGTTGCTTTATCTTTCCCTTTACTTCTATATCATCATATTTATTGGAAATGGTTGACTAATGCAGAAGTAGCATGAGTAAGAAAAAATATGTTAGCAACCTTGTTACGGTTGTCAGTGTCTCTGCTTAATTATATACATAACTCATTTACCTCGTACTCAGTTTGATCCTTGCTTAACTCCCATACATTGTAGGCCCACTGGATTTCTCTGCTCATGGAACATCACAAACACTACAGGATGTCCCAAAGTTTGCCTATTAAGTCACTATACATAAGGAAAACAGGAGATAGTAGCTAAAAGTATTTATTTTATTTTATTTCATTATCTTTATCATTAAATCATAGCTGAGTACAATAGTACAATCAAGGGGTACAATGTGCTGGCTTCATATACAGTCTTAACTATTTTCACAAAACTGATTAACATAGTCCTCCTGGCAATTTCTCC
>CAUYON010102866.1:0-12171 GCA_963573935.1 Arctocebus calabarensis | reverse complement strand
TTTTATTGAAACATAGCTGTGTACATTAATTCAATCATGGGATACAGTGTGCGGGCTTCACATACAAGCTGAGGTATTTTTATCAATCTGATTGATATAACATTCATGAGATTTTCTCATTTACTATGTGAAAACATTTTTAATCCGTATTTAGAAGTTTTCTCCTGACCCTTCAAATATGCACCACAAGTGTGATGTCACCCTTTATCCTCTCTCCCCCAACCCTGTCCCTCCGCTTCCCTCCCTCTCCCCTTTCCCCGTCTTCTTGTGCAATATTTGGGTTGTAGCCTTCACTTGAAAGATATAAATCTGCTTCATATTAGGGGTGTATACATTGGATACTTTTTCTTCCATTGACTTTTTATGTGTGGCGGCTGACTTCCTCTTGGAGAGACAGCAGAAGCTTCCAGTATTTTTAAGACCTCATCTCAGAAGTCCTGGAATATTTTTTCCATCATCTTCTATTGTCAAAACAAATACAAGGCCAGCCTGGATTCAAGGGGAGGGAAAGGGAGTCTGTGTTTTGATGGAGCGTATGTCCACAGGGAGGGCAGGAAACGGTGGCGGTCTTTGGAGGTGATCCACCACCGTGAGGCAGCCCATTCCCTACCTGCAAAGTGCCGAGTGGAGGGAATAGTGAAGTCCTACAGAGCTGCCCCACTAGCCCTTAGTCCTGTTCTCACATGGCCAGTGAGCCTGGTGGTGAGCATGGGAGCATCGATGTTCACCTGATGACTCTCCAAGGACCCTGTGAGCAAATGCAGGCGGTTGACTCGAAAGCTGAGCTTAAGTATGAATACGTAGGGCCTTTGTGCTCAGTTTTTTTCTGAACTGCTCCACTGAACTTTAATAAAAGACAAAATCCTGCTCGACATCCTCTCTTATTCCCAGGTCAGTCTGTGGATTGTTTTCTTCGTCCAACTTAGTTCAGCAAGACGGCCTCTCTATCCAAACTCAGACTGAGGAGATTCCATTACTCATCAAGCAAATCACTACCATCTGAACTCTGATCACTCAAGAGAACTTTGGTTATTCTTTCGATGAAGCTCAGAGAGAAGCTAACGTACCGGTGGCATCCCTCACTCTCCAGATTCATATCCAAACTCTCATAGGTTAGTGAGGGTTGCTCATGTTTGAGTGTTTTTTTTGGAGGAGTAGGGAAGAGCTGTATTCCCACACTGGAATGTGAGCTTTATTGAAGGCAGAGTCTGTGTCTGTTGTAGTCCTGTGGTTTAGCACGGTGCCTGGTACACAGTAGCTGCCCAGGAATTAGTCGTTGATTGAGTGAAGAGAATGGTATATGCAGAGACTTACTGATTCCTGAAACCAGGGAGAACATTCCTATCATTCCATCTTGGTTTTGTGCAGTTGGTTTTTAGATCAACTCGTAGGATCTCAGAGTTGTCTCATTTTCACTTCCCGTGTTGGATCTGGTCCGTTATTGCATTGGGTTGTAATCTTTTTTTTTTTTTTTGATGTTTTTAGTATTTATTAATTTGATATTACCCATTTACTAGTACACAGAATTAAGAATATTAATCCTTCAAATAAAAGTACAATTTTTAGATTGGAAATGTTTTTAAAAATAGAAAATAATAAAGTAGCCCTTGTCAACATCTTTTTTTTTTTCTAGGTTTAATCCTTTTTTTTCTTTTTTTTGTAAAACAGAATTTATTCACAGAAAAGAAAGAAAAGAATACAGAAAACATTAAGGCACCTGTTAGAGGGAGAAAATTCTAGTGGGGAGAGAGAAGCTCTCTCCGTTTCTCTCCCAATCTTTCCCTATCTCCTCCTTTAGGCCTTTAGTCTCAGGTTATATATAGGTGTATGGGTTCCTTGGCCAGGAAACAAATGAATACAGTCCCTTCAACCAGGGGCAAGGTGAATGAATGTATCAATGAATGGATACAGTCCTTTCATGGAATTGAGGCCTAGGAAATTCACAAGAAATGGACCTAGGCATAGGAGATGGGGGTTCCACATTTAGTCTTAAGTGTGAAGTGAAGGAGACACCAAGGCACAGGTGTCTCCTCAGCAGTTGTCCAGCCTTTTTGGCAATTGGAGCCTCTGGGTTCTCACCCTCTTTCAATTGACATCGAAAGTGATGTGCATTGCCTGGCAATTTTTTCTTTTCCTTTTTTTGAGACAGAATTTCACTCTTGCCCAGGTCAGAGTGCAGTGGCATGATTATAGCTCACTGCAACCTCTAACTCCCGAGCTTAAGCGATACTTCTGGCTCAGCTTCTGTATTAGCTAGGACTAGAGATACATACCATTACAATGGGCTAATTTAAAAAAAAATTATTATTTTTATTATTTTTGACATGGCATCTCACTCTGCTGCTCAGGCTAGAGTGAATGGCATTAGCCCAAATCACAGCAACCTCAAACTCCTGGGCTCAAGCAATCCTCCTGCCTCAGTCTCCCAAGTAGCTGAGACTACAGTCACCTGCCACAGCACCTTGCTAACTGTTCTATTTTTAGTAGAGACAGGGTCTCACTCTTGCTCAGTCTTTTCCTTGAACTCCTGAGCTCAAGGGATGCTCCTACTTCGGCCTCCCAGAGTGCTGGGATTATAGACATGAACCACCATACCCAGCCTTAACTGGCTAATTTGTAAGGTTTCTTTTGTAGGGAAGGGGTCTAGCTATGTTCTCCAGGCTGGTCTTGAACTCCTGGCTTCAAGCAATCCTCCTCCCTTAATCTCCCAAAGGGCTGGGATTATAGGTGTGAATTAGCACGTCTGGGTGTCTGAGAGTTTTGACCAAAATCTGATATAATAGCCTTTATTCTTGCTGTTGGCAGAACAATTTATAGCCATTCACTCTTTGGTTCTCTGAGGAAACTGAGTAGGTGATATTTCCAGTCCATTAACTTGACTGGGAGAATGAAGGGGTGGGTCTCCTCCCATTCCCACTAGAGAGGTCCTTCCCAAGGAGTCAAGGTGGGGTTTCCAGGAAAGCTGAGAGGAAGGACAGTCCTGCAAGCCTGCTCTCTAGCTTCCTGCAACAAGGAGGGAGCTTATCAGAGCTCCCTCTAAGCACGAGCTCTGAGTTAATGGGCCTGTCTAAGTTCTCAGTTCAATGAGGTGCTGGGGGCATTCTGGCCAAGCTGGTGGCTCACACAGACATCTGGAGGTCAGGCTGGTGTCCACCTGCTAACCTGGCTGTGTCAGGTTCCGGACACTTGTCTGCTTCCTTGGTTTTTAGGGTGCTCTTGGTTAAAGAATGGCCAGACACCCCAAAGTAAGGCAAGCATAAAACAAAGTTTATTGAGGAAGAGAGAGTTTCAAGAAGCAAGATATGTTTACTATAGGCTGGGTACATGGCTCATGTCTGTAATCCTAGCACTCTGGGAGGCTGAGGCAGGCAGATTACTTGAACTCGGGACTTTTGAGACCAGGCTGAGCAAGAGCAAGACTCCACCTCTACAAAAAAATAGAAAAACTAGCGGGGGGGCATCGGTGGGTACCAGTAGTCCCAGCTACTCAGGAAGCTGAGGCAAGAGGGTTGTCTGAGACCAAGATGTTGAGGTTGCTGTGAGCTAAGATGATGCCACAGCACTCTACCCAGGGTGACAGAATGAAACTGTCTCCAAAAAAAAAGTTTTCCATGAGCAACGAACGGGCCCCATTTTTATGACAAGAAAGGCTTTGCTTATGGCTTGCTATTTTGTTTTATGCTATCTGGATTGGGCCCACCTGGGAGTTCAGAGGTCACCTTCGAACCCTAGAGTCTTACTGCGCATAAGGACCTGCCATGAGCATCTTTGAAAGCTCATTGGGGGAGTTTGCACCACAATGTAGATTTAAGCTAATGACATGATAATTAGCCTTAAAGCTGTTCTTGGTCACCCCCCAGGCTCTATTTTTCCTAAGAGGGTTGGCCTGTGAGCTCAAGGGGCCTCTATGGCCTTTAGCAGCAGGTGAGCTGAGTTCTGATCCGCAGACTGGCAGGGTGTTCCCTCCTACAGGTGGGAGCAATCACCCGGGACAGGATTAAGATGGGCAGTGCCAAGAGGAGGGTCTGGGTGCATTTGCCTTTTTCTCTAGGAGGGCCAGATTCCTACAGAATTACAGTCTTTTTCTCCTACCTCAAGTGTACATTATGAGAATTCTATTAAGGCCCTTTGATCTCATTGGGAAAGACATTATAAAATAGGAAGTATTATTAAATTACTACTTTGAGGAGAAGATGGGTCTTTCTTATGTATTTCCTTTTTTTATTTCTTTATTTTTATTTTTTATTTTTTGAGACAGAGTCTCACTTTGTCACCCTTGGTAGAGTGCCGTGGTGGGAGGCAGAACAAGAGGATCACTTGAGCCCAAGAGTTTGAGGTTGCTGTGAGCTGTGACACCACAGCACTCTACTGAGGGTGACTCTGTTGGAAACAAACAAACAAACAAAAAACCCTCTACCTATTTTGAATAATTTTTTACTGAGTTTACTTACCACATTGACACTTTATCTGAAATAGTGTCTCTGTGCTAAACCTAAATATCATTATACTTGCCATGTCACCTTGTAACCCACAGTGGAATCAGGAAAGAATTCTCGGCCTATCTTATCTCTGGAATGGGGTTTGGAAGAGCAGAAGAAATTTCTCCTCTTCTTCCAGATTTAATTCCTTGAGGGAAGATTCCATGTTCTATATGTGGTTCTGGCATCTGTGAAGAAAGGATTTTTATTCTCCTTGCCAGTGACCCCCTCCCTCTTGGAGTGAGCAGAGTGATTGTTAACTTCCCTTTATTTGGCTCTGGACGGGGAGAGAAGGAGGGAGATAGGAACACAATCTCATTCTCCCTCCTATTTCTAGTTCCCTTTTATTTCCTTACGAACCACCCTCCGGACCAAACGAAGCAGAAATCAATACATTCTGATGACCTTTGGTAGTTTATATTAGTGAACCTTTGTAAAAGAATTTTTGTTTCCAGTCAGTAAAATTTTCCCTTGGAAACATATAGAATTACCTGTAAGGGGGGAAGTGATGTATTGAATTTACTCTTTCAATAGTTTTGATTTTTAGTCCTTTGCTAAGAACTGGAGATCCTGGTGCTATTTCAGTGATCAGGAAACAGCATCAGGATCTAGTTTGTAAAGTCCCCAAATGTCAAACTTCATGGAAATTATATTCTAAAGCCTCAATGGCACTCACGAACTGTAATTATATCCTGATAGTGTCTTATTCACAAAAGAGACCCACACAACTTCCTTTAGGTTCATGATTTGACAACTCCATAACACTATCTTAAAAGAATTTCCTTTCAGAGAACAGTCAACTGGAGCCCCACGGGGAGAATTTTCTACATGATTGAATTCATGGAAGAGCAACATTCTATTTCCAGAATGATCCACCAAGGCAGAGACAGTTCGGTTTCTAACTGAGCTGTGAATATTTGATATTTCAGAACTAAAGTCAATGGTACAATGGGAATTGTCAGGCACTGATAAATGGCTACAATCAGACCCATCAGGTTCCATGGATTGTTAGACTGGAATTTAGCATACAAAGGGTCACCAGAAGGACTAGCTTACAAAAGGTCAATCTTTAACTTTGCCAAGTTTTGCTTAAATGAAATGTGTGAGAGAAGGCTAAAGGAAGAGGGGGAGAGAAAGAAAGACGGGAGAGAGAGAGAGAATTTCAGGTTGGTTATATCAACACATTAAGAAGTGCTCTGCCCGGCCACGTGGCTCACACCTATGGTCCTGGCACTTGGGGAGGCCAAAGCGAGAGGATTGCTTGAGCTCATGAGTTCGATCCCAGCCTGAGCAAGAGTGAGACCCTGTCTCTACTAAAAACAGAAAGAAAAAAGAAAAAACTAATTAGGCATTGTCTTTGGCACCTGTAGTCCCAGCTACCTGGGAGACTGAGGCAATAGAATCTTTTTTTTTTTTTTTTTGAGACAGAGTCTCACTTTGTTACCCTCAGTAGAGTGCTGTGTTGTCATAGCTCACAGCAACTTCCAACTCTTGGGCTCAAATGATTCTCTTGCCTCAGCCTCCCAAGAAGCTGGGATTACAGGCACCCTCCACAAGGCCCTGGATCTCGCTCTGGCTCAGGCTGGTCTCAAACCTGTGAGCTCAGGGCAATCCACCTGCCTCGGCCCTTCAGAGTACTAGGATTACAGGCATGAGCCACTGGGCCTGGACAGCAAATAGGATCTCTTGAGCCCAAGACTAAGGTTGATGTGAGCTAGGATGATGTCAGGGCACTCTACCCAGGTCAACAGAGTGAGACTCTGTCTCAAAAAAAAACAAAAAACTGCCCCGGACAGGATATTAGAAAGTTTTAACAATTTTCAAGAAGACTTCATGTGGTATGTATAGCAGAGTCATCTTGATTTTCTGTATTCTATGGTTGTATACATACAAAGAAGGGGAGAGAGCCAGAGAGACGAAATGAAAACAAAAAGAATGAGGGAGGAAGAAAGAAAACATAAAGGAATATTAGAAGAGTAGGAGGAAATTAATGTTTTTTTCCCTTAGGCATAGATAAGGAAAAAAATGGAACAGGTTAACATTTAATAAAATCAGCCCAGGCTCATGCGTGGGCTTCTAAGCAGCGGCTTAATGTGGTTCTGGGCACCTCCAGCACTCAGACCATGATGTAAAGAAGCATCGGGCGGCCAGCAAGGGATTGCTCCTGAATTTGTACTGATTTGAGGCAAAGTTTTTTTTTTTTTTTTTTGAGACAGGGTCTCACTTTGTTGCCTCTGGTAGAGTGCTGTGGCATCATAGCTCATAGAGCCTCAAATTCTTGAGCTCAAGCAATCCTCCTGCTTCAGCCTTCCAAATACCTGGGACTATAGATGTTGCCACCACAGCCAGCTAATTTTTCTATTTTTAGTGGAAAACAGGGTCTGGCTTTTGTTCAGCCTGGTCTTGAACTGTTTTTTTTTTTTTTTAAGAGACAAAATTTCGTTTTATCGCCCTTGGTACAGTTCTGTGGTGTCATAGCTCACAGCAACCTCCAACTCCTGGGCTTAGGCGATTATCTTGCCTCAGCCTCCCAAGTAGCTAGGACTATAGGCGCCCATCACAACGCCTGCCTATTTTTTTTTTTTTTTTTTGGTTATTGAAGTTTGGTTGGGGCCAGGTTCAAGCCCACTGCCCTTGGTATATGGGGCTGGCACCCTGCTCCTTAGAGCCACAAGCACTGCCCTGGTCTTGAACTTTTGAGCTCAAGATACCTTCCTGCTTCAGCCTCCTAGAGTGCTAGCCTTGTCATTTTTATTTTTTATTTTATTTCATATTTTGGGGGGGGCAGAGTCTCACTATGTCACCCTCCCTAGAGTGCTATGATGTCACAGTTCACAGCAACCTCAAACTCTTGGGCTTAAGCCATTCTCTTATCTCGGCCTCTCGAATAGCTGAGACTACAGGGGTCAGCCAGGAGGCCCAGCTATTTTTTTGTTGTAGTTGTCATTGTTGTTTAGCTGGTCCGGACCAGGTTCAAACCTGCCAGACCCGGTGTATGTGGCTGGCGCCCTAACTGCGGAGCCTAGCCTTGTCATTTTTAATATTTCCCCTCACCATCTTCTATCCTGCCTGCAAAACCCCAGGACAGGGTCACCTGAGGAGTGTAGTCCCCAGGTTGGGGCTGCTTTATAAACTGTTTTGTCCTGGTCCATGATGAGAGAAGCATAGAGCTTGAGAGGAAACATTTCAACACTTTTATAGCCATTAGCAGGAGTAATTTCATGTTTGTTGAATCTTAGACATACAATTTTAAAATGGGCCTTCATTTTATACATCTTTGTCTTGAATTTCTTTTCTGTTAGTAATTTATTTTTATTGCATTGTACAAAATATTAATATCTGCCTGGGATAGATTGGGGAAAAAACTAGTCTTTTATCATAAATAGTTTGAGAAGCATTGCTCTGGAGAACGGGGAGGTAGTGCTTTTGGGAAAGAAGTATCACGTTCTTCTAAATGTGGATGGAGTTTAACATTTCTCCCTGTGAAGATAGCGGTCGGAAACAAGGACCTCTGGTTATTGGCCTTCTTTAGAGTCACAGTTTTCAAAGACATTTGTCTTAGGAAAAGGCAATTTCCAGTTGTTCATTGCTAGGTCACAGAAATGCAATTGTGTGCATTTTGAAAATTGTGTGCTTTTGAAACATTCTCTTTGTATTCTGTGACTTTGCTAAACTCGCATATTTGGTCTCTGACTTTTTTGGTAGATTCTTTGTGATTGTCTACCTGGATACTGGTATCACCTAAGAGCAGGGGCAGTTCCTTTTCTTCCTTTGCAAACTGTATTGCTTTCATGTCTTTATCTTGCCTGCTTTCCTTGATTAGGGGCTCCCTCATAATGTGGAAGTGAGGGAAGCAGACATCCTTGCCTTGTTCCCAATCTTGGGAGCAAAGTGTTAAATCTTTCGCCATTAAGTATAATAACTGCAGTTTTTGAAGATTGCACTTGTTAAGACTGATGGAAAGACCTCTTTTTTTTTTCTTTAATTTCTATTAATAATTTGTGGAATTTTTTTTTTCTATCTTGAATGAATGTTGAATTCTGTCTGCATCTGTTCAGGAAATCGTATGCTTTTTTCCTTTAGTCTGTTGATAAGGTGAATTCTAACACTGATTTTCAAATGTTGAACTACTCTTGCATACCCAGCATAAACCCCTCTTAGACACATGTATTGCCATTTTTATATATTACTGGATTAAGTCTGCTAGTATTTACTTGAAGATTTTGGATTCATGTTTATAAGGTATCTTTGTCTGTAGTTATCTTTTTGTGTAATGTTTTTGTCTGATTTTGATCTGAGTGTAATGCTGGTCTCTTAAGAGTTATTTCCTTCTCTATGTTATGGAAGAGTTTGTGTGGGGCTGGCATTATTTCTTTAAAAATGTTCTGTAAAATCTTCCAGTGAAGTAGGTAAGGCTTGGAGGATTTTTTTCTATTGGAAAGCTTTTAAGGACAAATTCAATTGCTTTCATAGATACAGGACCTTTCATGTCCCCCATTGCTTCTTGTGTGAACTTTGGAAGTTTGTCTTTCAAGACATTTGTCTCTTTCATGTAATTTGTTGAATTTATAGGCATAGAGATATTCATAATATTGTCTTCCAGCTCTTTGAAGGTTTGTAGGATTCCTAGTGATGTTAGTTGTTTGTACCTTTTCTTTGTTTCATTTGTTCTGATTAGAAGTTTACAATGTTATTGATTTTTAAAAAACAGCTTCGCCTTCATCCATTTTCTGTATTATTTTTCTTTTTTTATTTCATTAATTCTCTTATCTTTATTACTTTTTCTTTCTGCTTGCCTTGGATTTGATTTGTTCTTCTTTGTCTAGCTTCTTTAGGTGGAAGCTTATTTAGTTGATTCAAGACTTTTCTCACTTTCTAATGTAAACATTTAATGATGTAAAATTTTCTCTAAGCACAGTTTAGGGGCATCCTATAAATTCTAATGTTATGTTTTTATTTCCACTTAATTCAAATTGTTTTCTATCTTTTTAAATAATTTCTTCACCAATTCACAGGTAATGTAGAAGTGTGTTGTTTAATTTCTAAATATTTGTAGATTTTCTGGATATTTTTCAGTTACGGATTTCTTGCTGAATTCCATTATGGCCTGAGAGCATACCTTGTATAATTTCGATTTGATTTATGGCCCAGAATATGTTAGGAGATCTCTACTGCTCTGGATCCAAGTTATTTTTCTGCCAGGGTTAGAGGGCTTTTTCCTCCTTTCTTCCCCTGTCTTTAATGAGTCATCCTTAGTGCCCTAAGGATACCAGAGTTTTATGTTCTTTCTGCTGCAGTGTAAACTCTTATTCCAGATGGGAGACAGGAAAACAGGCTCTGGGGATGTCTTTGTGTTTTTTCTCTATCATTGCTGTTCCTTTTCCCCAGGCCAGCACCTCTAGGGAGGCTTTCTCAATACTCCCGTCCTGCCCCTATTCTTTCTTGTGAATACCCAGTGAAACCTATGGAGAAAAGCCTGCGAGTGGTACAGAGTCCCCTGGGTTTAGGCTCCCAGGAGTTCTGTATTTTCCCAGTAACCCATATTTGACCTTCAGCAGTTCATTAAACATTCTAGCGAGGTTCTCTCGCTCAACCTGTCTGGTGTCTACCACTTGTAATCAAGTGTTCATCTTCTTTCTCCCCTGGGGGCCTCCTTTCTTTCCTTAAGATTTCGGGTGAATTTGTTGCCCTGAAACCTAAACTTTCTGGTGAGTTCAAGAAAAGTTGTGAACTTACAGATTGCCAGACCTTTTTATGTTTTTGTTAAAAGTGTGGGGTCCATGCTGTAATATTTCCAGCTTTCCATAGCCTAAGCGGAAACATGAACTTTCCTAGATAACTGTGAAAATTATGAAAGACTAATATGAGCTTCTTTTTTTTCATAGTTTTGGCCGGGGCTCGGTTTGAACCTGCCACCTCTGGCATATGGGGCCGGCACACTACTCCTTTGAGCCACAGGTGCCACCCCCCAACATGAGCTTTAATTGATGTGGGTTAACCTAGAAATATTTATCATATTAGAGGGCGGCTCCTGTGGCTCAGCGAGTAGGGCGCCGGCCCCATATACCGAAGATAGCGGGTTCAAGCCCGGCCTCGGCCGAACTGCAAAAAAAAAAAAAAATATTTATCATATTAGAAATTCCAATGAAACAATTTAAAAATATTTATTAACTTGCTTCAAAGTAACAGTAATATAACCAGTACATTTTAATATAAATAACCCATTTTTAATTAAAAAAAAGCAGCTGAATTTTCTAAAACAAAACATTACGTGTATATTTTTGAAAATCTCTTTAATGTGTGTGTGGTTTAAAAGAAGATAGCTCTATCTTATCTTCATGTACATTTCTGCATTTATCTGTTGCAATATCATACCATAAAGTCTTTTTTATTTATTTATTTTTTTTGAGACAGAGTCTCACTATGTCATCCTGGGTTGAGTGCTATGGCATCACAGCTCACAGCAACCTCAAACTCTTTGGGCTTAAGCGATTCTCTTGACTCAGCCTCCCGAGTAGCTGGGACGACAGGGGCCTGCCACAACGGCCAGGACTTTTTTGGTTGGAGTTGTCATTGTTATGTAGCAGGCCTGTGCTGGGCTCTAACCCGACAGCCTCTGTGTATGTGGCTGGCGCCCTACTCACTGAGCTACAGGTGCCGAGCCTCATGTAGCCTTTAGAATACTTCACTATATACCAGTGAGACATGAGAGTAAAAAAAACATCTTCTTATGAGAATAGATTTGACCTTGGAGGGCCTCGGAGAGGGTCTCAGGGACTTGCAAGGTCTGCACACCAGACTACACATTGAGAACTTACCAGTCTGTGAAGTGGTAGCCAGTGCTGCGGACACCTCAAGGCCCACCGTGGGGAGGATCTGTATCCGTCTCACTCACTGCAAATGGCTGAAGACACCAGGTCTCTGCCATGTTGGTTTCTCCTTCAGGGAGCTCCCAAGAAGGCAGCTGGCTTTCCTCAGAGTGAGCCAGCAGGAGAACCAGAGACGATCAATTGTAACAGAAGCCACAGTCTTTTTGTCACCTAATCTCAGCAATGATATCCCATCACCGATGCTGTGTTCTATTTATTAAAAGCAAGTCATTTAAAAAAAAAAAAGAGGCTCGGCGCCTGTGGCTCAACGGGCTAAGGCGCCAGCCACGTACACCTGAGCTGGCGGGTTCGAATCCAGCCTGGGCCCACCAAACAACAATGATGGCTGCAACCAAAAATGGCTGGGCGTAGTGGCAGGCGCTTGCAGTCCCAGCTACTTGGGAGGCAGAGGCAAGAGACTCGCTTGAGCCCAGGAATTGGAGGTTGCTGTGAGCTGTGATGCCACAGCACTCTATCCAGGGTGACAGCTTGAGGCTCTGTCTCAAAAAACAAACAAAAAAAAAGACAAGAAGTTAACTGATGACTCCATATTGAGCCTCAGAGTTAAAACATTCTATAATAGACATACTATTATTTGACAATGTGAGTGTTTCTTTCTTTGCATTATTATTATTCATATTGCTTAATAGTTTGAGGCAGTAATTGTCTGATTTCTTTCTTTCTTTTTTTTTTTTGAGACAGAGCCTCAAGCTGTCACCCTGGGTAGAGTGCGTGGCATCACAGCTCACAGCAACCTCCAATTCCTGGGCTCAAGCGAGTCTCTTGCCTCTGCCTCCCAAGTAGCTGGGACCACAGGCGCCCGC
>CAUYON010102862.1:0-22713 GCA_963573935.1 Arctocebus calabarensis | reverse complement strand
CATTGCTTAGTTTTATCTTTTGCATCAATGTGGAAGTTAGGTTCTGTCCTTCAATTTCTGAGTTCTTACTTTGCTGTTAGTCCATTGTGATGGTCAGTGTGTAGAACAGGTTGAAGTATTTCCCATAGAGCTAGACCTGTGGTGAATTTCCTCAATGTTTATATATCAATAAATGATTTGATCTCTGTTAATTTTAAAGCTTAGCTTAGGAGGATATGGAATTCTGGGCTGGAAATTGTTCTGTTTAAGTATATTAGAGGTAGATGACCATTGTCTTCTTGCTTGGAAAGTTTCATGAGAGAAGTCTGCAGTCACCCTGGTGGATTTGCCCCTCTAGGTCAACCTGCCCTTACTCTGGGCAGCTTAAAGGATCTTTTCTTTTGTCTTGACTTTGGACAGGTTCATCACAATGTGTCTTAGAGAAGCTCTGTTACATTGAGGTGACCTGGGGTCCGATATCCCTCTGAAAGGAGTGTGTCAGAATCTTTGGTGACATTTGGGAAATTTTCCTTTATAATATTCTCTAGTATGACTTCCATTTCCTGGGGCATTCTTCTTCCCCTTCTGGGATACCTATAACTCGTATGTTTGACCACTTCATAAAGTCCCATAATTCTGTCAGTGAACATTCTGCTTTCTCTCTCTCCTTTTCTGCCTCTTTAACTATCTGAGTTATCTAAAGAGCTTTGTTCTCTACCTCTGAGATTCTTTCTTCTGTATGGTCTAATTTGTTGTTGATACTTTCTATTGCATCTTTAAGTGTCCTAATTGACTACTTCAGTTCCTTCAACTCTGCTATATCCTTTCTATATTCTTCATATTGTTCATCTTTTATTTGATTCTTTTTTGGATTTCTTTTTGGTTATTTTCCACTTTATCAGCAGTTTCCTTCCTTGTTTCCACCATGTCCTTCATTATTTTCATCATCTGTATCCTGAATTCCCTTTCTGTCATTTCTAACATTTCTTTATAGGTGGAATCCTCTGCAGTAGCTACCTCACAGTCCCTTGGGTGAGGAGGTTGGTCTTGACTGGTTGTTCATGTTGCCAGGATTTTTTTGCTGATTCTTCCTCATGAGTGTTTTCTTTTATCTGTTTCCTTGTCCTAATTTTCCTAGCAGTTCCTCTTGCTCTTTAAGTTACTGTGCTCTGGACTAGGGTTTTGATGAGTCCCAGTGTGCCGAAACTGGCCTCACTCTATGCCCCTAGGGCCATGGCTGTAAGGCATCTCAGTCTCTGCCTATAGGTTGCTCAGTCACTAGATTACTCACCCCAGGTCTCTCTCCTGATTCTTGCTCTGTGACCTTGAGGGTGGGGTTTGCTGGGGAAGTTCTCCCACAATGGCTCCAAGTAGCCCACATGTGAACACTATTAGCTCTGGCTGGCTCAGCCCTCAGTCTGGGGCCCTAGACAATGCTTAAAGTCCTCTGCACTCTTGCCCATGTTCTCCCAAGGTAGTTCAACTGAGTCCCAAGTCCAAAATACCCAAACAGCTCATAAGTAAGGCCTTTCCAGTTTGTAATCTCACTGCTGCCGTACTTACAGCTGCTGGTGGGATGAGATCGAATGAACACATGCAACCAGTTGCCTGTTCTCCACTGATTTTTGTCCTCCTCGGGGGGTTCAGAAGTCTTTTGCTGTCTCCCTGTGTCCCCAAAGGGATGTTTCTGGTCATATCCCACCAGCCAGAGATGCCTGGAGTCTTCTCTCCTCTGTCTCACCATGCCCAGTTGCAAGAAAGCTGTTACTCGGTTGCCATCTTTCCCCTCCACCTAGAAATGTTTAGGAGACTAAAATCTAAGGCTTATTTTACCAGCGCAAATTAAAAAACAAATATTGCATACTCTGGAGTTAAAGGAAAAATAGTTTACTTCTGAATCAGATATTTCATAAAAATGATAATCACACTGAAATATGCACAGTTTCTCTTTTTCTATATGCTGAAACCTCTCCGCCCCCCCCCCTCATTCGCTCACTCCAGTTTTCTCTTTGAAACTGTGAACTATACTCTCCTGTTCCCTCCAAGGCCACACTTCCCCACTGGCCCCCCAAATGGCTATTATGCCTCCTAACTCTGTTGCCAGTCACACTCCTTATGATTCCAAGGTCACACTCAGGTGTCAGCTGTACTGACCCAGTATTTCCCAAGCAGGGTTATTTCAACCACAAGATTGTGATAGAGCTTGAATAAAACTACCATCCTCCAGGACAGTGTGCAGTGGTGGCAGTGGCCCTTTCTCTGCACAGCAGGACTAAGCAAGCTGTGCCCTAGGACTGAGCTCTCTGTGCACTGCTGAGCTCCTGCTCCTGTGTCAGGGGGACCATGTCCGCTGTTGAGTCAACTTCACATTGTACCCTCATAGGTAAGGTCACCACAGCTGCTGGGCTCTGAACTGCACAGAGGTACACGGGGGCTGGGGATGTCCTACCCTTGACGTGCATTAGGGGATAGGGTGTGCTGGATGATGTGGGATTAGAAATCACAACAGAGGAGTTGGGGGGAAGGAACCTGCTGTCTAAAGGTGGATTTCCCACCCTGAATCTCAGCCACCCATAACCCTCCTGCCCTATGTGCACCTTGGACATGTGAGTCACATGGGTCAGAAGTGAGGGGACTGTGAGGTGTTCACATTTCCTGTGTCCTCCCGTGGCTGTGTCACTTGCCCTTGCACAAACCCTCCCTAGACCCTGTGCTCCACAGCAAGACTGACTCTGATCAGTGACTCTGGGAAGTGCAGACAGGTGCAGGGGCCGGGCCCTACAGGGACACTTCCTATCCCATGAGCCAGTGAGGACATCTCCGCAAGGCCCTGGGTTTCAATGGATGACATGTGTGGGGTGACCAGAAAACTAAATCTTAGAGAATCACAATAGCAAGGGAGTTCAGATCCATTTGCAGGCTTGGGTGGAGTGAACAGAGCTCATGAGACTGAGGCTCCCTGGGAGCTCCTGGGAGATCAGCGCTGGGAAATGACAGGGTTTCCTGCCCTTTCAGCACAACCTGGGACGGACCCCACTCCCTGACCTTCTGTTTCCTGAGAATGTGGGAGCCTGGAGAGCAGGACTGGATGTCTTCTTCACGTTATTCATGGGGATGGAGATACTGATGGTGACAGTGACGAGGAGGATGTGAGTGCACAGCTGAGCTCTAGTGGGAGGAACTTCCAGGGCTCCCAGTGACCTGCAGCTGCTCTGACTGGGAGGGGAAGAGGCAGTCTTCCTAACTAGGGAGGATGTCTGGGTCCTTCTCTTGGGTCACAGGTATTTCTCAAGACTTTGTCCCTTTGCAGAAGAGCTACAGCTTGTCCTCTACCTCCCACCCCTTCTGTTACAAAGGAAGAATCAGAGAAGGGAATTTCTGCACTCACTGGGGCTTACAGAAGTCCCCTGCCACTGGTTCCCTGCACACAGAAAAGGACCTGTGTGTGTGGCTGTGCAGGGCAGCTGGTCACATTGTAACTAGTGAGGCTGGACTCCCTGGTCCCCACCCTCCCAGGTGAAAGGTGCTGTGGGGTAATCTGGGTGAGGGAAGCGCCTGCTCTGAGTGTCCTCCCCCAGCAGGGGGCGGCAGAGCTGCAGCCTGGAGAGGCAGGAGGGAGGCTGGGGCTGCCCAGGGGGCCTGTCCTGGCTGCAGTGACAGATTCCCCTCCCTGAAGGACCACAGAACCCCCACACTCCAGACCTCATGCCTTATGCAGAGACAGTGACCCTGGAGCCCTCAAAGAGACAATGGGCCCACTTGCATCCTCAGTCATGTGGGTTCTGGTGCCTTTTCTGAGTTCACAGGAAACATTGAAAAGACACTTGCCAAGAGTGGAAGAAATGACGGTGACAGGTGCTTGTGTGATGTAGGGTGGAGATGTCACGGAAGAGGTGACACCCTGTGTGCAGTGACACTGGAGTGTGAAGCCCCCACAGAAGGTTTGTGGTGCTGAGTGACCAGACTCTGGGGTCACAAATCACTACCCAGCATCTAAATGACACAGGACCTGATGTGGCGAAATGACCAGGTGGGACCTCAGAGATCCTGGGGAATTGTAGGGAAGACGGAGGAGGAGGAAGATGGTGGCCTGTGTCTCCCTCATGCTGGGACCACTGTGCTCTATCATCTCAGCAGCTCCCGGCTCAGCCCCATGGCCAGGCTCCTGGAAGGGACACAGCCCTGCTGAGCGGGCCCAGGACACACCACAGCCAGGATGGTTGGGACGGTGCTAGTGGGGTCAGTCCTCAGGAAGGTGATCCCAGGCCTCAGATCCTGAGTCTGATTTGCTGTCCTGAGAAAGACATGGAGGACACAGCCCCCCACCCCTCAGTCCCTGTGCTGTCCCCTCAGCTGGTTGAGTGAATCTGTCAAGGAGGAAGCCTAGGGGACATGAATTTGCATAAACCCCAAACACTCACTTCCCCAAGGGCCTGAGCAGAATAAGAGAGGCTGGGGGAGCCCAGCTGTGCTGTGGGCTGAGAGGCAGAGCAGTGGGGGTGTCACCATGGCCTGGACCCCTCTCCTGCCCCCCCTCCTCACTCTCTGCACAGGTGCTGTCCCCAGGCCCTGCCCCAGGATCAGCCCCCACAGGACCCTGAGCTGGGCCAGTGCAGACTCAGAGCTCAGCCCAGCAGGGTTACAGGGCAGGGCCCCTGGGAAGGGTCTTTAATTCTTAAGCTCTTTCCCCTCTTCTCTCTTGCAGGTTCTGTGTCCTCCTACGAGCTGACACAGCCGCTCTCGGTGTCAGTGTCCCTGGGACAGACAGCCAGGATCACCTGCTCTGATGATAAACTTGACAAAAAAATACATCCACTGGTACCAGCAGAAAGCAGGCCAGGCCCCTGTGCTGGTGATATATAGAGATAGTGAGCGGCCCTCGGGGATCCCTGAGTGGTTCCCGGGGTCCAGCTCAGGGAACACGGCCATGCTGACCATCAGCGGGGTCCAGACTGGGGACAAGGTGAACTATTATAATGCTAGACATCATGTCAGTGGTAGCAGCTCATAGTGACTCACAGTGACACAGACAGTTGGGACAGGAACCCTCCTAGCCTCACCTCACCGTCTGAGCTATGACCATGACCTTGGTCTCAACTTCCTCAGTTCCTTGTCAATGCAGCCCACGGAGCTCAGAAAGCCTGCCAGTGAATTGCAATGATCCCAGAAACAGAGTTTCATTTGAAATGCATTCAACTTCTTACTTTAATTCCGTTTTCTTCAAAATCAGCACACTGGTTTATGGGATGAAAAATGTGTCCAGTATGCCTGGTGCCTGTTCTAGAAACTCATAGTCTCTTCATTTGTCATCACAGAGTCTGGAAGGAGTGGGGTCCGTCCTCCTACATTCTGTCTCTGACATGTTGGTCTTGGGAGAGGATAAAGCCCTGGGAGCCGAGCAGGTCCCGTTCTTAGGATGAGATCGGGACAGCTCTGGGAGTGTGAGGACAGGGTCTGTCTGCTGGTTCATGTGCAGAAGGACCCGTGTCCCCGAGCCTCCCACAGCTGACCAGAGTCACACTCTGTGTGTCACAAACACAAGCTCAGTCCATCATTTGTAGATCGATGCCACTGCTTATTTCTAGCTTCAAAATTAATCCTTTTTCACCAAACCCTGGGCTAAAAATAATCAGGAAACAAGCACATGAGAAGGGCCCTGGGGCTCCCAGGGATTCCCCAAGCCTGTGCTTTTTGCCCCATAAAATTGGTTTGATGTAACCATGTCAGATTATATTTTAAAAAGTCAACATATTGTACCCTACATATGCATGAATGTATTCATGATTTATGTGTATTTGACTTAACAAAGAAAAAAAAAAAAACTCTATTCACAGCTACCCAGGAAGCTGTGAGACAGGTTGAGTGTCTCCCATGTCTACGATTTCAATACTCACACATCTCATGGTTTAAATACTTTACTTTTAATTCTCTTTAGTAATTTGGAAAAGTGAAGTATAGAAATTTGTAGAGAGAACAAAGAGAAGCTTCCTGTAGGTTCCCATGACAGCTGATGTCTAATTTGCAAAGAAGGGGGTTGACACAGGACTAGGAAATCACTCCTCTATGGCAACTGCAATTAGACTGTTGCGTGTACCATTTCCCTTTCATGCCAGTGGACCGTGAGCTGTCCACAGGCCATATTGTATTCACAGGATCCCGGACACCTAAGCAGTGACTCAAGGATCAGTCTAGAGATACAGATAGTCAAAACCTGCTCCAGTTGCTTCTGACCAAAGACTTTTTGCTGAGTTTCTGATCAGTCCAAAGGGTGCAGGGAGCTGGCCCCTCTCCCAGGCCCTGCCCTGCCCCTGTCCAAGTGCAGCAGTGCCCCCCACAGGTGGCTGGGAGAGTCCACAGGGACAAGCTTCTCTACCCAGGGGGAGCACTTTGGTGAGGGTTTCTCACACCCTTGTCCTCAGGCCACGCTGGCTCCAGGGCCCTGAGAAAAGGTTGTCATCAGGGGTCTAGGGGCTCCCCATCATCCTTAGCTCAGATTCTCCTGAATGAGTTTGGGATTGTCACTCCCTCCTTCGTACCTGTCTCTTTGTCCACTGCACTTTCCAGATTCTGTGCACCTGGCTCACAGAACCCCAGAAGAAGCAGTGATGGGTGTGCACAGGGAACCCCAGGAATCTCGCCCAGGACCTGAGGTCCAGACAGCAGAACCCTTTTCCACAGGGCTGCCTGGGGGCCACAGGGAGGAGAGTCCAGGAACCCCTCCCCAGCATCTCCAGTTCTAGGTGAGCTAGGGAAGGGCCTGGGGTTGCTCTGAGCCCACCACACTCTCACCAGAGTAGGGTCCTAGAGGCCACATGTGTGCTAAACAACTGTTAGAGAACCTGACATGTTACCTGGAAGTCCCTCTCCCCACACCTGAGTACACTTCACTCTGGGCCCAAATCCTTCATATATGCAAATGTCACCAGGGGCCTAAACAGGTTTGAACCCTGGACCCCTCAGGTTGTCACTGTCCCAGAAGATCCTTCCACTCAGCAGAGTCTTCCCCACAGAGGACGAGCTAAGCTTCTCCACACACCCTCCTTGTGCCTTGTGCCTTTTTTCAGTCCTGATGGCACTTCCAGAAATACCTCTTCATGGGTCAGGGGAGCAGGGACCTGAGCAGCAGCGTGGGAATCTGCACCTGGATCCAGGAGCCCCCTGAGCTGCAGCAGCCAGTGTGGGGCAGCCACCAGGAGGCGGCAGAGAGTCACCTGGCAGAGCTGCTGGGCCACAGGGAGCAGCTGCTTTTTTCTACTTGACACTGAAAGAGAAATTCTTCTGTCTCTGCGTCTTACACATCTCTCTATTGTATAATTTCTGTGTATCTCTGTTCAGGTACAAGACTCCATTACCTCACCACCAACCCCAGGAGGATTTGTAAGTGACAAATATTCCTAAAGCACTGGGCCTGACCCCGACTTCTAGCACACTGGGGACACAGAGGCACAGGGTCAAGGACCTGCCTCAGGTGCTCACACCAAGGGTGGAAATTCTATGCCCTGATTTGTTATTAATAACGCCAGATGAGCTGGGAACCATGGTGGGTGTCTGTAATCCCAGCACTTTGAGAGTCAGATGGGAAAGGGTCCTCTCACACCAGGAGTTCTCCAGTCGCTTTAGGAAACAAAACAAGATCCCATCTGCACAGGAAATTTAAAAATTAAACCAGGTATGGTGGTGTACACCTGCTGTCCAAGCGGCTCAAGAGCCAGTCCAGGAGTTCAGGGCTGCTGTGAGCTATGATCACACCCTGAACTTCAGAGTGGCTAATAAGTGAGACTCTGTCTCTACAAACCAACACAACACCCCTCCATGTGCGTTGTGTCATGAGAGCAGCTTGAACGGGATTCACTGCTCAGCAGCTTCATCTGAGGCAGGAGCCCACAAATGGTGAAGCTTGGTTTCCTCACTAAGATAATAGGATTAGAAAATGCAGACAGACTCACCTCCTAGCTCGGCTGTGACCAGAGCGGCCCAGGAGTGAGACCGGGTAAAGACTGGAGTAAAGATATCAACCCAGAGTGGAGGAACAGAGGGTAGAGGAGAATCTGAGGCCTGAGGGTGGGTCATCAGAGGCCTCACCCCCACCACCTTCTAGGCCCCTGGGCTGAGCCTCTCTGGAAACCACAGAGCTCCTCAGGCAGCAGCCCCTGCCTCGGGCTCATTTGCATCCCGGGCAGCTCTCTCCACCAGGGGATAAGAGAGGTCTGGAGGCACCTGCCCAGCCCGGGCCTCAGAAGCAGCATTGGGGGTGTCTCCGCCATGGCCTGGACCCCTCTCCTCCTCGGCCTCCTGGCTCACTGCACAGGTGCTGCCCTAGGGACTCCACCTGCCCTTCCCCAGGGCTTAGGGACAAGCCTGGGACTGACTTTGAGCTGAGCAGGGCCCTGCCCATGGTGGGCAAGGGGCTCTTGACCCTGCTCCAGGATAGGCAGGGGATCTCCCGGGAAGGATTCTTCATCTTAAGCCACTTCCCCTTTTCTCTCCTTGCAGGCTCCGTGTCCTCCTATGAGCTGACTCAGCCACCCTCGGTGTCAGCGGCCCTGGGAGGGACAGTCAGGATCACCTGTGGTGGAAACAACATTGGCAGCAAAGTTGCTTACTGGTACCAGCAGAAGCCTGGCCAGTCCCCTGTGCTGGTCATGTCTGATAGCAGCCGGCCCTCAGGGATCCCTGAGAGGTTCTCAGGCGCCAACTCAGGGAACACGGCCACCCTGACCATCAGCGGGGCCCAGGCTGAGGACGAGGCCGACTATTACTGTCAGGTGTGGGACAGCAGCATTGAGCACAGTGACACAGGCAGATGGGGAAATGAGACACTAACCTACCCGCCCAGCCTGACTCCCCTGGTCCCACCATCCCCACTTCCCCCGTGAGTGGGGCATAGCCTTTCATTTGGAGGGAAGTTTCCAGTGCTGCCCTGCCCTTATGTTCTTGAGAGTTGGAGAGCAAGTCCCGTCTTCAGGTTCAGCTTATCCCCTGAAAACTGAGCAGGCTATTTTAACGCTCAAACACCAGCTCCCAAAGACCACCAGAAACCCTGATAGATGGGCCGGGCCGAGTCCATCAGCAGTAAGGGAGAATGAACCTCGGAGTCATTGCAGTGTCTCAGAGAGGGAGGGCAGTAGAAGGTTTATAAGGTTTCAAGATCTGCCCTTGAGTGGTTTTAGGCAGGTCTTAGAAGGAGGGAACTTACTAGAACTGGGTCACATCTGTGACGCCCCAGCACAGGTTGGCAGACACAAGGAAGGGAAGGTCTTGAATTGATTCTTGCTTAGTAAATATGTGTTGGGTAAATGAACAATTTGCCCAGGTGAGAATTGTCTATCTTGTGGAGCCAGTGTTTAACTGGATAATTGGTTTGTAGGCTTTACCTGTAGCAATAAGGGATAATTCTTTACTGTTTGCACCTTTTTTATTTCAGGGCACACTCAAACCTATAGTTAAACTTCCCCAGCACACTTAAATTATGTTGATAAAAAAAGAGAGTGGTGGTAAAAAAAGGAATATGCTTACTGTGCTTTGAAATTCTTTTGAAAATAATTGAATTAATGATCCTTGAACATTTTCATGGCATACCTAAGATCTTCTCACACCAGCTGAAAGTCACTAGTTTTCACCCTTATTCTGCTGGGCAAGACTGTCTAGGAATAATAGTTAAGTTGACACAGTTGATCTCAGCATTCTGTGCCAACATTTACTGCAGCATGAAAAGTGATAATGGAAGAGAGTGGAGTTTTTTAATTCCTAGCCATGAGTTATGACCTGGGAACTGAGCCACAGCACAGGCGACTGGGAATTCCCCATGCAGGGACCATACGAGAATGCCAGGGGTCTGGCAGACAAATGGAGAGAAGGATGGGGTTCCACGAGGGTCCAGCCAGCAGCAGGGTAATAAGACAAGCCAAATTTCCAAGTTTTATTAGGCAGCCCTACATACAGCCTATGTGTTCCCCAATTTTCTAGTATCCAATTATTAGGCGTCTGACATGCACCATTGCACATGCAGGGTGAGTGGTATAGGGTCAGCTAGCCCAGTCCTATGAGAGCTTGTTCCTCCTTTGATAGAAATGGCCATGTGAGAGGCCCCCAAGGGAAGAGTTGTTCATGTTTAGGAATTTAATTTGGGGCCCAGCGCCAGTACCAGGGATAGATGATGTCTCTATGCGTTGATGCCCTGTGATCCCTTTTGCTGGGTGGGGCTGGGAGGGTGGTGATGGAGGGCTGAGCTGGTGGTCACCTGGGCTGTGAGTGAGATCAACCCTGGGGGTCTTGCCAGCCTCCAGGTCACTGGGTAGAAGGAAGAAGTTCCAGCCAGACAGGCCTAGTGTTGAATCTGGTCCATTTACTCATTCGGCCAAGAAATATTCATGGAGGACCTACTAGGTGTCCCAGGCCCAGCCAGGTGACTGGGGACACAGCATTGACCAGGCCAGATGGCATCACATCCTCGAGCCCTGCAGTCATGTGTCTGTGCAGAGCACTGCGCATTTCTCTACAGGGAGTTTTCCCAGAGTTCCAGACACAACGTAGACCAGGATGAGGTGAGTAAGGGACTCACCTTGAATGATTTAAAGGAGCATCCAAAACATAGGGAACCCAATGAATAATATTAATGCACTATTTAAAAAATCAAATTAATGCCTCCAAACCAACAATGGACAAAGTATCAGGATCTGATTCACCTCAATGGCTTTCCAGACACGGTCCCAGGGGTGAGGTGGGCATTAGCTGAGGATGCCAAAGCAGGGTCCAGCCCTTGCTTCCTCTTCCTATCCCCACTGCTGGAGCCTTGCTCTAGGTGTACGCCTCCTTCTCTGAAGAGCCGCAGGTTTGCCCAGCCTGGCTACTGCTGGTCTCTGCTGCCCCCTACTGGACTCTCCCTTAGGGCAGCTCTCCAGCCCTCTGGGTGGAGGGTTTGAAGTTAAAGAACTAAAACATTTTCCCAAACCCCACCTTCCACTTCTGGGCTGTCCAAAAGGGCGAGTTTTCCCAGGTCTTGGGCTAGTACTGGTGAATCCCAGGACACACTCTTTACACCAGATTGCTGTGTGTCTCAGGCAAGAAACCCTCCCCGAACCTCTGTTTCCTCATCAGTAGGAGCTGGCAGGTCCCTGCTGGGCCAGCGAGTCTGTGACGTCTACAGAGGGAGAAGGAACCTCCTGCAGGAGAGCTGGGTGGGGGCTGCCACCCCAGAACCATCAAAGGAGCCAGCTGGGGTCTTTGGGGGCTTCTGGGGACCCTTTGGAAGGGTCTCAGGAGTTGTGGAGTCAGCCCTGACTGTGAGGTCTCTGAGAGATTCAGAGCCTTTGTCACTTGTCACCCTGCCTCACGCCCCTCAGCCAGGCCCCAACAGTGAATATCACAAGATCAGATGAGAAAGACCAGCCAGCTTGAGTTCAGGGAAGGTGGGGGAGGGTAGGGAGCTAGGGACCCTTGGGTCAGGGAGAGAGGAGTCCTTGGTGGCTGCAGTTTCCTAGGGTCTGTTGGATGGGGTGTGGGTAGGGGACTGACCCCCAGGATGCCAGGATATGAGGAGCCCTTGGACACAGAAGCAGGGCAGAAGGGACTGGACAGTGACAATCCCCTCTGTTCTGAGAGGGAAGGGCCAGAGGGCTTGGTCAAGTGCCAGGGACTCTGAGCAGGGGGTCCATTGAGTGGGACAGCTGGACCCAGACCTCTCTATCTAGGACTGAATCCACTCCTCATACATCTCAGAACAGGACAGATTAGGGACGGGCCTGGGTGGCCAGAGCTGCAGCTGCACCAGCTGGGGAGGCCCAGCCCAGCCCTCGAAGGTCCCCCAGGATCCAGCCACATGCGGATTTCCGACTGTGGCCACTACAGAAGGATGTGGTCTGTGGTGGTGGCGACGCCTGCCCAGAGACCATGGCAGGTGCAGGGACAGGGTTAGGGGAGCAGCTGGGGATGCTACGTTTAGGGACAGCCCCTTCTTTCCCCCGAAACCTGGGGCTGTCGCCGAAGGAAACCACAGCTTCCGTGTCCTTTGGAGTGAATGAGTGTCACACCCATGGTAAGGGGGGCGTTGCTGGGGAGGGAGCAGTATCAGTCTGGATCCCCAGGGCAGACCCTTCCCAAGCCCCCAAAGGGTGAGGGACCCAAACTCAGAGACACAGGAGTGGACCAAGACCCCCAGTGAGAGAGAAGCTGGACTGGATCAGGGGCCTTCCAGGGGCTTCCTTGTACCCCGCTTGACAGGTCTTAGGGTGCCCACTCCCGTTGCTTTTCAGCACCTTGCCCACCTCCAGGTTCAGGAATAAATGGTGTTTCTTTGTATAATCCACCTCTCAACTCCAGGCCTGGCCTTTGGAAGTTGCCCAAGAAATATTCAGCCTGGAGATCTCTGAAAATCTGAAGAGCTTAGTAAAACCATGGAGTCCCAATACCCTCCTCAACATTACACATCCTCACTCACTCCTCTCCTTCCTCCTCCTTCTCCTCGGTATCATCATTATCAAGAACCATGAATGGTCTGAGACTTTACCCTACTTGCAAGCTGAAAAGTAAGCCTGACACAGTTTCTTGGATCCTGGCAGAAGACACAAGGCTCTAGGGTCAGAGACAAAGCACAGTCTATCGTTCACAGCAATGGCCATAGAGAAAGTATTGGCTTTGTCTCACGCCAGTTCCACAAGGCGATGCGAAGAAGGCCAGGTGACACCTGCACGTTGGGGACCCCGGATCTTTTATACTGACCAGTATGCATGCCTGCCCTTTGCTCCAAAGGGAGAAGGTATCTGTACCTTCCAAGGTTGTTCATGCAAAGATCCTTGAAAAGACAGTTCAGAATGAAGGCAACTAGCGCCTTTGCTGGAGAGAGATAAGATCTGTGGTAGACAACTGTCCCCCAACAACTATAATCTATACGAATGAAATAAATTCGCAGGCTACTTGTCTGTTACTATGTCCCATGAAATAGTTAGACCGATTTTCACCAAAATCACATGACAAGTTAAGGAGTATCTGTCTCAAAATGTGAGCTAAACAACTTTTGGGGGCATCCAGGAAATTCACTTTGGTAGGGGCCTCCCCCTTTTTAGAGTTCCTGAAACAAAACTTTGGGAGCCCGAGAGGGCTGCAGATCTGAACTTGAGAGGATATATTAAAGATTTTCATTGGCAGAAAAATCAAGAGGACAGATCTCAACCGCAGTTTGGTACAGTGGCAGAGTAGAGGTCTTTCTCCTTGGGATTTGGGGTCCCAAGGATCTCCGCAGACATTTGCATACTGGGTTACCAAGGGCATCAGGAAGAATGGGAATAGGGAGAGGTAACAGAGCCCAAATGACACCAGGGGACAAACGAGACAGAAGAAAGCTCTATTCAGCCAGATCTGGTTTGTGTTTAATTGAAGGACTCCTATGCACTGAGCTCTGGGCTTTGGGTTTCCCCTGTGTACAGCGTATGACCATGTGGACCTGGAGAGCTGCGTCATCATCAACAACACACACCTGTATTGTACAAGGCACGGCCCCTGGGTCCAACTCCAGCCCTGCTGCCTCTTGGCCGTGTGGCATCAGGAAAATGAGAACTCTACCTGAACATCAGTTTCCTCATCTTTAAATGGGCCAGGGGTGGATAACTTAGTGCCCAGGGTTAGGGCTTGTACAGCACTCAGCCAATGCCACACAGCATTGCTGTCATCATCATATTATGTATTGTATTCCTGGGCTTCCAAACACACACAACCCAAAGCACCTGCCCAGTCCTTCTCTCCTCCACACCACCCAACAGAACTCAAGCCTGGGATCCCCTCTCAGAGCCTGACACAAGCCTGGACTAGAGATGCAGGGGACTGGCTCACTCCTAAATTCTAGCTCACCCTGTACCCTATTCTAGGAATGACCTTAGATCTGCATTCATTTTCTCTAGACCTTAGTTTTATCACTTGTAAAACAGGGACACTTGCCCCAAGGACACTCCAAAAGTTGTCCTGAACTAGAAAATAAGAGGAGGGATAAAGCGGAACAGGAATTTATTTACCACCTGCTGAGTGCTTAGTAAACACATGATTTCATTAATCCTCATAACATCCCTACTGCAGAAAACCTTTCTTCCCATTTTACAGATAAGGAAACTGAGGCCTAGAGGTAGTGTACGTCTGGATGGACTTCACACTCACTACGTCACCACTAAGGGATAGATATTTGCTCCCTGTAGGGTCCTTTCCTGAGGGAAGAGGGCCAGTTTTGGCCCACCCAACCAAGGAAAGGATGGTCCTGTCTGGCTGGAGTGCAGTGTGCAGGGTCAAGCCTGGGGAACTGATAGGAAAAGAAGCCATAGCCCCCCCCAAACTCCAGCCCCTTGGGACTCCTACTCCACTGGGCACTGGACTCCTCTCTCTGGCCCCTTCATGCTCCAGGGAGTTACTCACAGACCCAGAGTGCCTTTGGGGCACTGGTGACAAGGGCAGATCATGTGTGCCCCAACCAGGACCCCAGGGGCGGAGCTAGGCTGGTGGCTGCAGTGGGTGTCAGTTGAGCCCTGGGTCCCAACCACAGCAGGGCAGTTGGCAGATGCTCCTCTAGAGAACCCCTGGGGGTAACGACCATGGGCCCTGGAAGCGGTCAGGCCTGGGGCAGGGACCCAGAGCCAATGGACTGGGGCACACTGGGATGGCCGCTGCCAGTGAGAGGAACCAGGGCATCCTTCTCCATGGAGCCCGCGTCACAGGTGCTTTTGACCCTGAGGGCAGATGAGGCTCCTGACAGGCCCTGGCCCTCGGCTGCTCTGGCACTTGCTGATGCTGGGTCTGGCCGTGTGTGCCCACTACTTCCTGCACTCCATGGTGACACCTTGAAGCAGGGCCCCAGCCAGGCCCACAGTCTGGAGGCAAAGTAGCTGGCCCAGCCTACAAAGCCCATGGAGCAGGTAAGGGAAGAAAGACTCGTGGGGCCCTGCAGTCGGAGCTGGGAATGGGTAACCGAGGGGAGACCAGCCAGAGGGCTGACAAGGAAAGTTAGTCTCAGAAGGGGGCCTGGGTTTATTTCAAGTGCTCATATTTTATCTATTATGGATTCGTTTGGATTAATTTTTATGTTTAATATCATATTAAAATACTATTTGTATCAATTCCTGAGTTTTCTAGACGTCCCCTTTAAATTCTTCACCAAGGCTGCACCTCCCTGTCCTCCTCACCCCTCCCTGGGGACGTGCCACCTCCACCCCTCACCCTTGCTGGGCAGGGACCCTCCCCAGAGCACCAGGTGGCAGACTTCAGCTGATATTGTAGGGGAACCTCCCTTGGGGTCCCCAGGTCCCTAGACACTTAGCCAAGGACCCTCGGCCAGAGTCGCCTCCTGGGACTGGCCCCTCGGGAGCCCAAGCCTACCCAGAGTGCAGATGCCTCCAAGGGAAAGGCCTGAGGGAGGGTCTGTGGATCTTGGGGGACCTGGGACCCCAACCCTCTCTTCTCTGTGTGTGGTGGGAAGTCCCCAGACACAGCACCGACCATCTGGGTCAATTTATGACAATCTATGACAATTTATGACAATCGCCAGTTCATCACCGGCTCACCTCACACTCATCGGGTGCTAATCATTTTAGGGGCAGAACCCTCATCTCAGTGTCCCCAGAAACCATTACCTGTGTAGTGCCCAGGAGTTCCCCAGAGACCACACTGCCAAACACGCCAAATTTACAGCAGAGTCCTTTTATTGAAGAGCCAGCTGGCAACTGTTTCAGTGTCCCAACACGGGGTTTCTGAGAGCAGCCCCGAGTGCTTAAGGAGTCAGGTGTTTAAGGCTTGGTGTGCACTCTGGTTGGCACGCAGGCTGGCCAGGTGCATTTGGGGTTGGGGGGCAGCAAGTAAGCATTGTACAGAAGCAGAACTTTGCAGTTAGTTAGCCATGCGTCATTCATTTTTTGTTGAATATTTTCCCACACATTTTAGTTTCAGTACTTTTTCTCCATACATCTTTGTCTCAGTATTCGCTCCGCCTGGCATTGTTTAAAGGTCAGTCTGGGGAGAGTCAGTTCGTTCCCTAGGCCCAGGACTTAGTCAAACAAGAAGTTAGGGAGTACTTTCCCATCTATCTTAGGAGTGAACCAGACTTACTCTGTTTTGTTGAGGGTTTGCAGCCCAAGAATTTGTCAGAAGTTAACTGACAAATACTTTTTAACTACTTTGGCCCAGACCTAACACCTGTTTTATCCTCATTTTATAGACAGGGAGAAAGGATCAGAGAGGGAAGGCAACCTCCCCAAGGTCACAAAGCACAGGGGCACAAATGTTTCAAGAACTGTAAGAGAGTGGTGTGACTGCATCGGCCTGAGCTGCATTTTAAACCAAACAGTCCAAGAGCAGGGGTGGTCAGCAGGGCACAGGGAGAAGGCAGTGAGCGCTTGGCTCGGTCTCCCCAAGGTCATCCACTCCGGGGCTTGCTTGTGGGTGTTTTGCTGGGGGCCAGCATTGGGCTCGAAGGGTGGGTGGATTTGAACCGTGGCAGTTTGTCCAGTTGTGGGGACAGACCCAGGCCCATTTTAGCAGCAGTAAAGAAGGAGGCGTTCCCTCCCTCTGTGGACAGGGCAGCTCGGAGCTGGTGTCACAGATTAGATCTGCTGGGACAGTGGCTGGTGTTGCCACCCAGAGAGCAGGGCTCTGAGGAGACTGACAGAGCTGGGGTGGAGGTAGGTGGAACTCGGCCTTTATCTGCACTCTGGGGAGGTCCTGGGGGCATCTGAATAACAGCTGGATATATGTCTTGTGTTTTGGAAAATTTGGCTCTGAATGGAAGGCTGCTTGGAGACCAGAGTCCAGGTGGGAGGCCAGAGGTTGGAGGGAACGGCTCAGGAGGTGGGGACTAGGCCACTGGGGCTTGTGCCCTGAGGTGGGCGAGGACGGGGTGGCCAGGATCGCCGTGCCATGGGTGAGTGAAGGTGGAGGGACGGGTCGAGGCTGAGCAGGGAGCAAGGGGCGCGCTCATGGCCTGTCTACAGGCGTGTAAAATGAGCAACCATTTTAGCAATAGTCGGTGAGTCGTCAAAGAAATTGTGCATGTTTAAATCGTGTAATTCCACTTCTAGGAATTTATCTTGGTGTGTGTGTGGGGGGAGGGGTGAGAGTCAGGCTACAAATGTGGACAAACCAGGATGGTCAGCTCAGCATTACTAATGGTGGGAGAAAACTGGGATGACTTCAATACCCAGTAAACAGGGTGTGCAGAGCAGCCCTGTGCATCTGCTGTGAGAGCTTCCACGCACATGCAGAGTTATGTGTCAGAAGCATCTCTAAAATATGGAAAAAAATGTTTTCAGGATAAGATGCTAATGTGTAGAGTGCTTCCAATTGTGCTTTTAAAATACACGTGCATTTTCAAAAGCCTGTGCAAAAATATAGAAAAATTTCCCATGATATGTCTCTGGCTGCTGGGACTCCACCAAAGTTTAATTTTAGCTTTGTACTCTTGACTTTGTCATTTTCTGGCTTTATTTTAGAAACGTGCATAAGGAAGATATATTTCTTTTTTATCTCCTATAGTAATTTTTAATATAAAAGTAACATGTACTTTTTGTTTAAAAAAATTAAGCACAGATATATATATGGCAATAAATGAATGTTTTCTTTTTCCACCAAAATTTATTCCCAGGGATGGCCCTGGTCTATACACTTGCAGATCTTGTCCTCTGTGCATATGTTCCAGAAAACACACACACGCAGAACTGGTGTCTGGATTTTATTTTTCAAAACTAGAGTCATACTCTACATGTCACCAGCTTTCTAAACAATCTATTATTGACATTTTCTATATCAATTCATATGGATATATCACATTCTGATAATAGCTTTATAAGGAAAATCTGGATGAATCAGAATGTATTTAGTCATTCCCCTACTAAGGGACATTTAGGTTGCTTCCACTGAAACATATAAATGAGCAATCCTGAGGTGGAAACCCCTGCATTTATGTGCAGCCATGTGGGTATAAAGGGCACTTACTGTAATGCCACAGGATAGATGCCTAAGAGTGGAATTGCTGGGGAAGAGAATGGACTTTGGAAGTGCTGTGCGCAGTGCCCCGTTGTGCTTCCAAAAACCTATGTAGACTCCCTGCATCACAGTGAATGACAGCACCTTCTCCCTGTACCCTCACCGATAATGGGATGTTGTTATTCTTTTTTCATTTTGCCCCTCTGGTGAGCAAAAACCAGAACGTGTTGATTATTTTATTGTCTATTTGATCCTTGGTGAAATTTATCATCCCTTCACATTTTTACTGACCAATTCCTTTTGTGAGTTACCTGGTTATTATGCTGCCTGCTTTTCCATTCAGGCACTTGTATATTCGTAGAAACTCTTAATATGTTTGGGATATTAATCCCTGCTTTACTGTATATGTTGCATGTAATTTTCCCTGATCTGTTTTAGGGGGTCTTTTGTTTATAGAGTCTTTCATACTAAAGCTGATATTCATTTTTATGCATTGGGTTGGTTTAGCTTTTTAGTTATGGTTGCTGGGATCCACGCCGTGTGTAAGACTGTCGTCTATTTTAGTGTTACAAAATAGGTTTCTATTTTATTCTGGCACTTTCATGGGTTTGATGTTTCGGTTTTTTTTTTTTTTCTTCATCTGGAATTTAGTTTTGTGTACATAAAAATGTAACCTTATTTCAAAATTGGAAAGCCAATCGTACATAGCACATTTATTGAATAAGAATGTCACTTTTATCAAATACTAAATTGTCGATTTTTAACACTCTATCTGCAGTTCTCTGGATCTATTGGTCTAATTCCAGCAATTACCTTGTTTTATCATAGCTGTATAATATCTTTTGTATTTAGTAGGGAAAGAACCCGTCATTATTACTGTTTCTCAAAACATTCATGTCGTTCTTAGTGTTGGACTTCAGAATAAGTTCCCCGATTTTCAGAGATTATTCTTGTGATGTTGTGTCTGTAATTTCATGGAACATGCCATTAATCTGAGAAGAACGGATACCTTTGCAATGCTCAGCATTTGTGTCCAGGAGCATGAAGTACTCTTTATTCACTCACTTGTCCATTATATCTGTTACTCAAGTGGTTTTACAATTCTTTTCATGCAAATATTGCACATTTTTATGTTGTCTATTCCTAAGGTTTTAAAATATAATTTTATTGAAGTTGTATACTTCCCCCAGTTGTGTATTCTGAATGGGCATTGCTTGTGTAGCAGGAAGACATATGGACTTGTGTGTTGGTCTTGTATTTCACTTTCATATTAGTTCTAATAGATCTTCAGCTTATTTTCTTGGTAGTGGCTGTTTTGTTTTTGTTTTTATTTTAGTCAACTATCACGTCATTTGCAAAAAATTTTTTTTCTCTTTTTTCCCAATATGCCTCCTTTTTTCCCCTTTAATTCATTTCATGGGCTAGAATCTGTAGACCACATAGAATAAAAATGACAATGGGTAACCTTGCCTTGTTACTGACTCTGGAACATTTTGCCACCAAATATGAAGGTTTCTGTAAGTTTGGGCAGATATCTTTATTGAGTTGAAATTTCTTTTCATAACTTAATGAAAGGAAGGATGTTTTCTTTCTTTAAATCAGAAACAAGCGTTGAATTTTGTTGCTATTAGGTTCTGGAAAATCGTATGCGAGTGTCTTAATTAAAACCTATTGCTAAGGTGAAGACTTGCTGGCCCATCACGATGGATATCTTCCAAAGTAAATAAATACCTTGGGATGTAAAATTGGATTTGCAGAAACTTGAGGATTCTTGCTATCACAAACTCTTAGACTGTGACCTGGGTGTTTTCTGCTTTCTCTCTCAAGCCTTTTCACGGTATCTTGTGTTGTAGTAGCCTGTTTAAGACACAGAGGGCAACTCAATGAGAGGAAAGCATTTTGGGATGACTCTAGGCCTTCAGCTTGAAGGGAAATTGCTGAAATGAAAACTGTGCAGGGGAGTAAGGGTGTAGTGAGATGAGGAGTTTAGCTGGGGCCTTTTAGGTTGGAGGTGCAGAATGCATGTGAATCTGAAGCCACGAAGAGAGGTAAGGGCTGGAGACGGGGGTCTGAGAGCCCTGGGAAGGCATGGGGGTGCTCTGGAAGGGTCAGAGGCAGACAGACTGACCACAGGGAGAGCAGGCCCAAGGTTGGTGGCTTGGGGTCAGCAGCCATGATGGGCCTGGAAGAAAAGACAGCTGAAAAGGAGGTGAGTGGTCTCAGATGCTAAGGAGGAGAGAGTGACCAACAAGAGGGACCTCTTGCAGAGACATAGGGGACTGGGGAGACGCCACCTTGTCTGGGACAAAGGACGTATTGGCCATGGCCTGAGAGATTTCAGGGAGAGATGAAGGTGAGAGCCAGGGGACCCTGCCAAGTCCCAGTGTGCAAAACAGTGCCTGGCATAGGTGGGTGCTTGGTGGTCATTGTTAGATGGTGGACAGGTTGATGGATGGATAGAAAGAGTGGCCTGAAAGACCGGAGAAGGCTTCATGAATTAGGTGGGGCTCATGTGCATCTTGATGAACAGAAATGAAAGTGGGTGAGTTTCCAAGTAGGGAGGCCTTTGTCAGGAATGAACTGGTGTCCTCATCAAGGGAGGCAGCAGGCCTGGCTGGAACGTGGATAGCTGTAGAAGAGGAAGACTCACAGTCCATTAAAATGATTCCAGCAGAGGTTGGGCAGTCTGAGCCAGCTCAGGATTCCCTCTGCCACTCCACATGGCCACCCCAGTCCCTGCTGTGCCCAGTGTTACCATCTTCACTGACAGCCTTTGGGGGAGAGACTCACTGGGGTGACTCCATGGCTGAGGCAGCACCCACCTGGGACAGGGACCAGGCATGGGGACGCCCCCAGGAAGCCGACCATGCACCTGAGCTGGGTGTGGTTGGAGCCCCGCCCTGTGCCTGTTACACCCAGTGGGTTCCTGCTCCAGCCCAGCCCCGGGGGGACAGGCAGCAGATGCTGGCCCTGTGGGTTTTAGTCTGAGCCTCAATCACTGTGGTATGTCTTCGGAGCTGGGACCCAGTTGACCGTCCTAGGTAAGTGGCTCTTGCGACCTTTCCACCTGTCCTAGCCCTCTGCTGTCTCTGGAAAGTTTGTTTTCCTCTCTGGGGGTCTCTTTCCCTCTGCCCTCCCCAGCCTTAAGAACTGACTCCTCACCTTTCTCCATGGGTCTGGGGAGGTGGGTTGCTTTCGGGGTAACTGCAGGAAGGGCCTCAACAGCAGCTGCCACCCTGTCAACTGGCTTCTTCCTCTCCATGGGGCAGTTGTCTAAGTGGGCAGCAGAAGCCAGTTTTGATGAGAGTCACAGTGGCAGTGTTAGAGACAGTCCTCAAGTCCCCAGGGTTTGGGCTGAGGGCTGGATGCCCATCCCAGCTGGGGAGGTTGCCAGGGTTCAGGGACACCCTGGGCGAGACCAGTGGATGATGCAGAGAGGGCGCTAGGTCCAGGCTGCAGCTCTCGGGCCTCTCTTGGACCATGAGGACATGGGATCACAGAGGAACTGGTCAGCATGGGCGAGGTGACCAGAGTCCAACCCTCCTAGGAGAGGCAGCAAAAAGGACTGGGTCCCTTGGGGCAGAGGCTTCTCCCTGGAGCCTTTCAGCCCTGGGCCTGGAATCTCACCTGCCCATACCTGGCCTCCCACCATACTCAAAGGGCATCTTACACTCAGGGGATGAAGGGGGCTGCCAGAAAAGTCAGGAGTTGTTAGAGGAGCTGAGCGGTCCTATGGCAGCCATGTTCTGGAGTCTGGGGGAGCCCCCTGAGAAACAGCCAAGGTGAGGAGTCTAGTCCCTGGTCAACCCCAGCCAGTTCTGTCACTGGGCTGTAGGCAATTGTTGGAAGCAGACCAGGGTGGCTGCTGCTGTTGGGGCCCTTCCTGCAGTTACCCCGAGAGCACCTCACCTCCCCAGACCCATGGTTGGGCTGGTGGGGAGGGGAGATGGAAGAGCCTCAAGAGAGTCCTCAGGGCTGGTCTGTAGAACCCACTTTCTTGGGAGAGTTGAATGGGCCAGGCTGGGCCAGAGCTTGGTCTCCAGGGCCCACTAGATGCTGTGCATAGCCTCAGGGCCTCCCCACACACAGCCAGGACAGTGCTTTGGGCTGGGCAGGGAACCCCTAGATCATAGAAGTCCTGAGCCCTGAAAGGTTGAAGGGGGGCTTGGCGTTGGGGCTATGAGATCAGAGGTCAGGTCCAGATTTCAAACCCAGACTCCAGAGACCAAGGAAGAGGAAGCACAGCCTGCCCGGTGACATGGGGAAATTGAGGCTGCAGAGGGGAGCAGCTGGGCCAGGTCACTTGGAAGAGATGACTTGCCAGTGGCCTCCAGGAAGGTAGAGGGCTGTCTGCTTTCCAGAGGGCTCAAGTGGGAAGAAGGGAAAGACAGAGGAGGCAAGCAGAGTCCCCAGGTGGACCAGATGACCAACTGAGAAGGGTCAAACAGACATCAGACAGGGAGGAGGGCTTTCCAACATGCAGGCTGCCCTTCATCCCTCTTACGCCCTGGCCTCCGCCCACACAGGTCAGCCCAAGGCCACTCCCACTGTCAGTCTCTTTGCACCCTCCTCTGAGGAGCTCAGAGACAACAAGGCCACACTGGTGTGTCTGGTAAATGACTTCTACCCGGGCTCTGTCACCGTGGCCTGGAAGGCAGATGGCAGCCCCGTCACCCAGGGCGTGGAGACCACCAAGCCCTCGAAACAGAGCAACGGCAAGTACGCGGCCAGCAGCTACCTGAGCCTGACAGCTGACCAGTGGAGAAGTCGCAGCTCGTACAGCTG
>CAUYON010102859.1:0-14251 GCA_963573935.1 Arctocebus calabarensis | reverse complement strand
TTTAATGAATCTCTTCTAATTTTTACTTTCTGAGGAATAATTTGTTGTTTAGTAATTTTATATCCTAAATAAGCCCAAGGATCTTGATTTCAAATTTTATCTTGAGAAATTACTAGTCCATACTGTTTACAATTATCTTGTACTGCATTAAACATTTGATCTAACTTTAACTTATCAGGATGAGCAATTAAAATATCATTCATATAATGTAGACATATTCCTGCAGGAAACATAGTTCTTACTTTTTCTAAAGGTTGATTTACAAATAGTTGACACAAGGTGGAGCTATTTAATATGCCTTGAGGAAGCGTTTGGCAGGTTTTTAAGTATGTCAAAAAACCTGTTTTTCAGTGCTTCTAATACGACCTTTATTTTATTTTAGTGCTGCCTTTTCTTTGTGATAAAGTAAAATTAGAATTCCAATTGGTTTATCATTTTTACCACAGTGACAAATTCCTGGCACATTTGACTTTGTAGCCGGAGCAGATTTAATTTTACTTTTACAGCAGTCAGCTCTGATGTGTCTCAATTTACCACAATTAAAATATTTAGGTTTCTTTTTACTCATAGCATTTGCTAAGGTACAGCATTAAACTTCTATCCCAGGTATTGATCTTTTAATGGCAGTCTGTAGACACTCCACAAATTTGAATAAGGCTTATTATTTCCCTGTATTATTTTTGTGAAAAATTGTTTAACATCATCCTTTTCTTCTAACCTCTGCCAAGCTCTTTTACAAACATCTTTTACTTGAAGGAGGATTTCATGTGGAAGACGCAATTTTCTATAGAAGATTCATCTCCTGATCCCATTAGATGTTCTACCCGGACCCCAGAGGCATGCTGTTGTAAAGTCTCCTCTTCTAACCACCAAGCCTTAAATTGCAAAAATTGGTCAGGACTTAAATTAGTTCGAGCTAAAGTTTCCCAATGTACTGGTAAAAAGATATGTTCTGTACAACAAGAATTTTATACTCCTGTAACAAAAGGAGAAGTTGGCCCATAGGCATACACTGAGTTCTTCATTGTACGTAGAAATTTTATCTGGACTGGTATATGATGAGGAGGACTTGGATGTCCATCCCCTTGAGTTTTCCTAAAAACTGGGAAAACATTAGCACTAGGCTCTTTAGTGCCTAATTGATCAGTTCTGACTGAATCTTCATTAGCAATAACCAATTCAGAAATTTCTAAAGGAAAATGACATCGGGCCACAAATTTAGAACTGGGTGGATTGGGCAATACTAGATAGATGCCTGGTGGGGCATTTGAATGCCAAGGGTCATCTCTCCAAGGCATTGGATTTGGTGGTGCAGGAGATGTGAGAGGCTTATAAGGTGGTATTCCATTTTTACATGATCCTGCTTTAGAGCCTGACCTAGAAGAAAGTATTTCAGCTCCTTTCTTTTCTAAAAATGAAGGCCTCTTATTTATAGTTTGAAATCCTTCAGCCATGACCTTTTTAAAATATTCAAATTCAGTATCTTTTGATATTATTTACTCATCCGTTTCCACTAAATCAGGGCAACTTTCGGCATCACTATCTAAGCTGATAAGATCACCAACATATTTTTTAGCAGTTTTAACAGGCCGATCAGAGTCGGCATCTGGAGTTACTGGATTACCATACTCATGCTCAGTCCCCCCAAGATTTTCCACCTCTTTCTCCTCTCCTGAGGGAGGAGATGGGGGCAGTGGCTCGTCAGCCCTGTTTTCCTCTAACTCTGAAGACATTCCTGCTCAGGGCTGAAACGGTTCCAGAGCCCTATAAACCAACTGATACGTAGCCCAACCTTCTCTGCTAATATATTCTCCTTTCTGGTGAGCATGACTCAAAGCCCTCCCTACTTTCTTCCACACTTTCAGATTCAAATGAACTTTGTTTTCAGGTGCAAACCAATAACAATGCTTAACCACAACACAAAATAGCTCTCTCAAACTGCTAGTTTTAACAGGGATTTTAGTGGAAACGATTAATAATTTTAGCATGGCTATATATTAATCTTCTAAAGGGGCACTGAGCTGAGTACTCATATTATTTCCCCCCATGGTTCTTGCAATGCCAAGGCCATCCCATGTGCAACTTCATGGCCAGAGAACCTCCTTGGATATAGAGTTCTCAAACCTACCTCAAGAGGCTTCAGCGAAGATTTCTTCAATGCTTCCAGGTGGAGGCGGCCATTCTCCAGCTCGATGTCTGGGTAGTCCTCTAGCCCTCTCGTGTTTCTCCTGGATCCTGCCAACTCTGCTGATTATGTTGCGTGACTGTGACCTGAGACGCAAGGGGCTATAGCTTTGCCTCAGGTGTAGGTTCGCACTGTAATGTTAAGAAGGACGCAAGAAGCAGGCTACAAGCTCTGTTGTGGCATGTAGCACAGTGTTGTCCAAATCTATTGCTTTTTCTGTGAAGGCAAAAGCCCATTTAACCCATGAGTGGCTTACTTGAATGAGACGTACATGAGACATACCTGTGGGGATTTCTAACCACACAGTATATGAGACCATGGAAGCATGTAAAAATAGGATACAGAACACCAACTTTATTGCATAGCAGTCTCCACATGTGTGGTGTGTCACTACTTTAATTGGCTCATGAAAAGCCAATGCAGGGACTAAGGCTGACACACTGCTTCTGAGAGGTTGATGATGCGATACTCGCTCCTACTCATACCAAATGTGATATCTAAGGTGCATGGGGACCTGAGACCTGAACAAGACATATCCAGAGAGAATGTAGAGAAGCCTGCATCCTGACAGTTTTAAGGGTTGAGACCAATGTCCAGCTCTGACAGTTGCATGTGAGGTTACCTTGAATAGTGTGGCCCCTCAGTCTTAGTGCACTGATGTGTCACCTAATTGCAGTTGGGGTGACACTGGTTTAGGACCAGACGTACTTGATTGCAGGTGAGCCAGAAGATGGAGACACAATGAGTTACACTAGGGGACTGAAACTCCCCTGAGTTGTAGAGGAAAGAATCACAAAGTAGGAAATTGAGGGAGGCCAAAGGGAGCAAGAGAAGTCAAATCAGGGGATTGTTGGAAATACCTGGGACCAGGTAGTTCCACGCTGGCAGAAGCTGTGTGAAAACAATTACATTCAAACACCTTGCCCCGTGATCAAAGCTCATGGTAATGGTGAACTATATCCAAGGTATTCTAGGATACCCCAGATTTTAAATATTATTTTCCAACCTGTCAGATCTCGTGTCCCAAGTGTGTTGATTGAACTATATTTGACAGGTGCTTGGCTGGGGCCTGTTATATAGTCAGAACAAAGGTACAGATCCCAGACTCTGCTCCCTGGTTGCTCTACTGTTAGTGTGAGTAAGGGTTTTCAGAGAGTAATGAGTGATGAACTATTGTAGGAAGAAAAGACTGTAATTAAAATCATGACCCTATCTCTCCCTCGACATTATGTAACCAGTTTCTAAAATTTCGACCTAATGTTCTTAGCTAAGATCCTGAAGGAGGAAAGAAATCTCAGTGCTCTGGACTTGGTAGCAATGCACTCTAGATCTTGGCTGTGGAGATCAGATTCCCACTTTGTAAGAACTTCACTGGCCCCTGCTACTAATTTGCTTTTTTAAGTCTTCTTCCTTTCAGTCACATTTCAAATGTCTTGCCAGCCAACCACTTCCTACTGATTCACAACAGGAAGTAGAAATGACAGCATTGAAAATTATCTCTAATACATCATATTGAAATGTCCACAGATGTTTCATATAAAGTGAAGTTGATAGATGGTGGGAGGAAGGGGATGGTGCTATGTGTCTGCAAATGTTGTAAGGTGTATCTTCTATTCAAAGGATTACCTTATATTTGTCCTGGGAGTGGATTTTCATTCACTTAGAAATGAGAGTCTGGATATAATCAAATTAATATTTTAGAAAGTGATTCTCTCCCATTAGTAATTTGTCCCTTCGGAAGGCCAGCTTTTGAAACTCTTCAGATGCCGGGTATTATTGTCCAAAGCGGGTCCATACTGCCCTCTGGTGGCCCCATTAGAAAATTGTGTAGGTGAAAGTTACTAAAGGCAAAATAGAAATATCTGAACACTGGGTGGTGCCTATGGTCCAGTGAGTAGGGTGCCATCCCCATATACCAGAGGTGGCAGGTTCAAACCTGGCCTTAGCCAAAAACTGCAGAAATGTCTGAACACAGTAACTGAGAAAATGCCATGATCCCATGTTCACCAGTTCTATTAGAAATTTCACATTGTATATGAAACCATTACATTGCACCCCATGATTGCATTAAGGTACACAGCTATGATTTCATAAAAAGAAGAAAAGAAAATTCTACAAACACTGCAGTGTTCCATTAAGGTCTGAGAAAGACATTATTTATTATTTATTTTTTATTTTTTTTTTACTTTGTTAATTTATTTTCAGGTACTCAGGGGATGCAGATGATTTTAATACGCTACTATCTATAAATGTACTATGTCCTAAATGGTCTTCACTGTACCTGCTAGGGATTTTGGCCCTTTCTTTCCACCCTTCTTCCCTTGCCTCATTTCTAAAACCTTTTACTTTCCCCTGTGTGCTTGGCTTGCATGTCCATTAGTTTGTTTGAGTTTAGAGAGAGTACATGTAGTGTTTGTTTTTCCTTTCTTCAGATACTTTACTTAGGAAAATGTACTCCAAATCTTTCCAAAGTGCTGCAAAAGTCATGAATGAATCCTTTGCCATGTCTGAGTAGTACTCCATGGTCTACGTTTACCCCATTTTCTTAATCCACACATGAATCAAGTGAATGGCAATTGGGTTGATGCCATATTTTTACAATTGTTAATTCCGCTGCAATAGACATTCAAATGCAGTTGTCCTTTTGATAAAATGATTTCTCTCCCATAGAAGTGACTTCTGCATACAATGATAGGTCTATGTTTAGTTCCTTGAAAATTCCCCACAGTATTTTTAATAGGGATTGTACTAATACACATATCCCCCCAAAATATCAGAGCATCCCGTTATCTCTGCATCAACAAAGGCATTGATTGTTTTGGGCCTTTTAAATAAAACCCTCATGACAGCAGTAATGTGATATCTCATTGTGATTGCATTTCCCCAAAGATTGATGACATTGAGAGTATCTTCTAATGAAAAACTACTCTTGTTTTGGCTATACATTCTGGTGCAATTGTCTTTGTTGAAAAACAATTTGTGATCATCTGGGTATATACCTAGTAGAGGAATTGCAAGGTAGAACCAGGACATGGAAACAACCCTAGTGCCCATAGACCCATGAATGGATTAACAAATTGTGGTGCATTTCCCTGGTGCACCAGGAAAAACTATGCAACCATATAAAGGAAGGAGAGTTCACATCTTTATGTTTACCTGAATGGAGCTGGAACATATTCTTCTTAGTAAATAATATGAATAACGGGGAAAAAAGTATCCAATGTACTCAACATTACTATGAAATCAATACATAACCACATACAGATGGATACGAATGGCAAAACATAACTAGAATCCAGAAAGCAAAAGGGAACAGGAACAGGGAGATGGGGCATATGAACAGAGGGAGGGTATTTGGGGGTACCTCACCTAATGTGCATGATGCAATGCTACATTTCAAAACTATTGGGCAATGAGTATAATTGTGATGGATGTGTTACTTAGTTCAATGCAAGCATTTCATATTATATATTGGTTCAGTACTCTGAACCCCATAAGTGCATCAATGTACAATGTTTTTATTTAATACAAATAAATTTAGAAGAAAAGTAAAAATACACTTTAGGCTGGACGGCCGTAGTCAGTGTTCAATTCACTGGCCACATGCTTCCGGACTAATGGGGTAGAACATACCCCAGGCCTGCTAAAGAATAAATAAGTAAATAAATAAATAAATAAATAAATAAATAAATAAATAAATAAATAACTGAGGTACGTGTCAGGCACCTGTATTCTCAGCTATTAGGAAGGCTTCGTCAAGATAATCACTCGAGCCAGGAATTGGAGTTTATTATGAGTATGATGCTACGGCACTCTACTGAGGATGACATAGTGAGACTCTGCCTCAATTAAAAAAAAAAAAGAAAAGAAAAACAACTACTTATGTCTTTAGCCCCTTTAGTGTGTGTGTGTGTGTATGTATGTGTGTATGTTTTTCCATACTCCTTCATTTGACTTCTTTGTAGATTCTGGATACTAGCCTTTCATCAGATGTATAGATTTTAATGATTTTCTCTCATTCTGTGGGATGTCTATTTGCTGTGTTGATTAATACCTCAGTTACACAGAAGTGCCTTTTTTTTTTTTTTTTAAGTGTTAGGGATTCATTGAGATTACAAGAAACCTGGTTACACTGATTTCATTTGTTAGGTAAAGTTCCACCCAAAGTTGTGGCACACACCAAGACCCCACCCCTCCCTCCTTCCTCCTCTATCTCTTCCTTTCCCTACCCCTTCTTCATTTTTTCTCTCTCTTCTCTCCCCTTCCCCCACCCCCACCATCTCATTAATTGTTGTCATATGAAAATTGAATACATGTGATTCATGCTTCTCCATTTTTGTGATGTTTTACTAAGAATAGTGTGTTCCACTTCCATCCAGAGCGTGTTCCACTTCCATCCAGGTTAATACAAAGCCTGTAATATCTCCATTTTTTTAATGGTTGAATAGTATTCCATAGTGTACATATATCATGGTTTGTTAATCCATTCCTGGGTTGGTGGGCATTTAGGCTGTTTCCACATTCTGGCGCTTGTACATAGAGCTGCATTAAACAGTTGAGTGCAGGTGTTCTTATAACAAAAGGGTATTTTTTTCTTCTGGGTAGATGCCCAGTAATGGGATTCTATCAAATGTGAGGATGAAATGGGAGGTCTAGCTGGAGTTCTGTAAGAGTTCTCCATACTTCCTTCCAAAAAAGGTTGTATTAATTTGCAGTCCCACCAATAGTGTAAAAGTGTTCCCTTCTCTCCATCTCCACATCAGTATCTGCAATTTTGTGATGTAGGCCATGCTCACTGGGGTGAGATGGTATCTTGGAGTGGTTTTGATTTGTATTTCTCTAATAATTAAAAACGATGAGCATTTTTTCATATGTTTGTTAGCCATTCATCTGTCTTCTTTCCAGAAGGTTCTATGCACGTCTCTTCCCCATTGATATATGGGATTGTTGGCTTTTTTCATGTGGATTAATTTGAGTTCTCTATAGATCCTAGTTATCAAGCTTTTGTCTGATTCAAAATATGCAAATGTCTATTCCCATTGTGTATGTAGTCTATTTGCTTTGTTTGTTGTCTCCTTAGCTGTACAGAAGTTTTTGAGTTTAATTAAGTCCCATTTGTTTACTTTTGTTGTTGTTGCAATTGCAATGGCAGTCTTCTTTGTGAAGTCTTTCCCTGGGCCGATATCTTAAAGTGTTTTTCCTATGCTTTCCTTAAGGATTTTCATTGTGTCACACCTTCAATTTAAGTCCTTTATCCATCTTGAATAAATTTCTGTGAGTGGAGAAATGGGAGGGTCCAGTTTCAGTCTTTTACGTGTGGATATCCAGTTCTCACAGCACCATTTATTGAATAGGGAATATTTCCTCCAATGTATGTTCTTGGTTGGATTATGGAAGATTAGGTGGTTGTAAGATGCCAGATTCATTTCCAGGTTTTATATTCAATTTCAAATGTCTAAGTCTCTATTTTTGTTCCAATCTCATGCTGCCTTGACCACTATGGCTTTGTAGTACAGCCTAAAATCAGGTATGGTGATGCCCCCAGCATTTTTTTTATTACTAAGAACTTTCTTAGTTATACAGAATTCTTTCCAGTTCCATACAAAAAGGCACAATCTTTTTTTGCAAATCATGAAAGGACTATGTTGGTGTCTTAATAGGGATGACATTAAATAGGTAAATTGCTTTGGGAAGTATAGGCATTTTAAGAATGTTGATTCTTCCCAGCCTTGAGCATGGTATATTCTTCCATTTGTTACTACCCTCTGCTGTTTCCTTTCTTAGGATTTCATAATTTTCTTTACAGAGGTCTTTCACCTCTTTTCTTAGGTATATTCATAGGTATTTCATTTTCTTTGAAGGTACGGTGAAAAGATTTGTGTCTTTAATTAGCCTCTCATCTTTCAAGTTTTTGGCATATACAAAGGCTAGTGATTTGTGGACCTTGATTTTATGTCCTGGAGGAAGTGCTGTATTTTTGGATGACTTCCAGGAGTGTTGTGGTTGAGTCTTTTGGGTTCTTTAAGTATAAGATCATATTATCAGCAAAGAGGGAGAGCTTGACCTCATCTGCTCCCATTTGGATGCCCTTTATTTCCTTGTCTTGCCTAATCATATTGGCTAGCACTCCCAGCACTATGTTGAATAGTAATAGCGACAGAGGACAACCTTGTCTGGTTTTAGTTCTAAGAGGAAAAACTTTCAGTTTTACACCATTCAGTAAGAGATTAGCTGTGGGTTTGTCCTAGATAGCATTGATCAGTTTCTGAAATTTGACACGTATGTCTGTACTCTTCAGTGTTCTAATTAGAAAAGGATGCTGTATTTTACCGAATGGTTTTTCTGCATCTATTGAGAGGCTCATATGATCTTTGTTTTTACTTTTGTTAATATGGTGGATAACATTTTTGGACTTGTGTATGTTAAACCAGCTTTGCATTCCTGAGATGAAACCTACGTGATCATGATGTATGACCTTTTTAATGATTAGCTGTAATCTACTGACTAGGAGTTAGTTGAGAATTTTTGCATCTTTATTCATGAGTGACATTGGTGTGAAATTCACCTTTTCAATTGTATCTTTTCCTGGTTCTGATATCAGGTCAATCTCTGCTTCATAGAATGTGTTGGGAAAGTTTTCTTCCTGTATCAATTTTTGGAATAATTTCTGCAGTGTGGGACTAAGCTCTTCCTTGAAGGTTTGATAGATTTCTGGTAAAAGCCATCCGGACCAGGGCATTTTTTTGGTTGGAAGACTTTTTATTTTTTCTGTTATCTCAGTGGTTGAAATTGGTCTGTTCAGGAGCTCTATTTCTTCCTGGATAAGTGTAGGGAGAGGGTGTGATTCTCTATAGCGCTCCATTTCCTTCGCATTGTCAAATTTATGAGCATAGGCTTTCTGGGAATATTCAGAGATAATCTCTTCTATGTCTGTGGCGTCAGTTGTAATTTCCTCTTTGTCATTTCTAATTGAGGTTACTAGATATTTTACTTTTCTATTTCTAGTTAGACTGGACAAAAGTTCATCTATTTTACTTATTTTTTTTAAAAAATAACAACTCCTTGTTTCGTTAATTATCTGAATGATTCTTTTGTTTTCAATTTCATTGATCTCTGATTTAATTTTGGATATTTCTTTTTTTTCCTGAGTTTAGTCTTAGATTGTTCTTCTTTTTCCAATTCCATAAGATGGCTTGTGAGTTTCTTGATGTGCTCTCTTTCTGTTTTTCAAATGTAGGCATCTAAAGTTATTAATTGTCCTTTTAGAATTGCTTTTGCAGTATCCCACCGGTTTTGGTAGCTTGTGTCTTCATTGTTTTTATGCTCAAGGAAGTAAATGATTTCCTGTTTTATTTCTTCCTGCCCACAACTGTCATTCAGCAGAAGGTTGTTTGATTTCCATGCCTTTGTGTGGGATTAAACATTGGTGTTATAGTTGAGTTCCACCTTTATTGCCTTGTGGTCTGAGAAAATACAAGGTAAACTTTCAATTCATTCCCCTCTGTTGAGGTTTGTTTTATGTCCTAGGATATGATCCATTTTGGAGAATGCTCCATGGACTGATGGTTAGAATATAAATTCCTTATTTGAAATATGGAGTGTTCTAAATTTTTGTATTAAGCACAATTGTTCTAGGGTCTCATTTAAATCCCTTATATCCTTGTTTAATTTGTGTTTAGAGGACCTGTCCAGCTCTGTACAAGGAGTGTTAAAGTCCCCTGTTATTATGGTATTATAGGATATCATATTGCTCAGACTGAGTAAGGTCTATTTCAAGACTCTAGGACCATTTAAAATGAGTGCATATATGTTTAGAATAGAAGTGACATCTTGTTGTATTTTTCCCTTCCCAATATAAAGTGACCACCTTTGTCTTTTTTGAGTTTAGTTGCATTAAATCCACATTCATGTGAAAATAAGATTGCAACTCCGCTTTTCTTCTGAATTCCAGTTGCCTGAAAAATTGTCTTCCAGTCCTTGACTAGGAGTTTTAATTTTTCTTTTGAAGCTAGGTGTGTTTCCTGCAGACAGCAAAAGGATGGCTTGTGTTTTTTAATCCAGTCAGCCAATCTAGGCCTCTTCAGTGGGGAATTCAAGCCATTAACATTTATTGAGATAATTGATAAGTGTGGGAATGTTCTTTTTGTCATATTTTGTGAGAGTCCATTGTTTAGTATTATCCTTTGCATCAGTGTGGAAATGAGGTTGAGTCCTAAAATTTCTGAGTTCTTACTTTGCTGTTGATCCATTTTGATGGTCAGTGTGGAGAACAGGTTGAAATATTTCCTATAGAGCTGGTCTAGTTGTGGCCACTTTCCTCAATGTTTGTATACCAGTAAATGATTTGATTACTACATCAATTTTAAAGCTTCATTTTGCAGCATATAGAATTCTGGGCTGGAGATTGTTCTATTTATGTCAATGAAAGGTAGGTTACCATGGTCTTCCTTGTACAGTATCCTTTGAGAAATCTGCAGTTACCCTCTAGGTCAACTGGCACTTCTTGCTTGGAAAGTGTCTTTTGGGAAGTCTGCAGTCACCCCTGTAGGTCAACTGGCACTTACTCCTGGCAGCTTGAAGAATCTTTTCTTTTATCTTGTCTTTGGACTGGTTCATCACAATGTGTCTTGGGGAAGCTCATTTAGTATTGAGGTGACCTGGGGTCCAATATCCCTCTGGAAGGAGAGTGTCAGAATCTTTGTTGATATTTGGGCAATTTTCATTTATAATATTCTCTAGTATGGCTTCCATTCCCCTGGGGCATTCTTCTCCTCTTTCTAGAATACCTGTAACTCATATGTTTGAACACATCATAGAGTCCTATAATTTTTTTCAGGGAACATTCTGCTTTCTTTCTCTTCTTTTGTTCCTCTTTAATTGTGTGAGTTATCTCAAGAGCTTTGTCCTCTACATATGAGATTCTTTATTCTGCATGGTCTAATCTGTTGTTGATACTTTCTATTGCATCTTTAAGTTCCTTTGATGTCTGCTTCAATTCCTTCAACTCTGCTATATCCTTTTTATATTCTTCATATCGTTCATCTCTTATTTGATTCTGTTTTCGAATTTCCTTTTGGTTGTTTTCCACTGTATCAGCAGTTTCATTCATTGTTTCCTTCTTTTCCTGGATTGTTTTCATCATCTGTGTTCTAAATTACCTTTCTGTCATTTCTAAAATTCCTTATAGGTAGAATCCTCTGCAGTGGCTACCTCACAGTCCCTTGGGGAGTTTGCTCGCAACTGGTTTTCATGATGCCAGGAGTTTTCCAGTGATTCTTCTTCATGAGTGATTTTTTTGTGTGTTTTTCCTTTCCCTAATTTTCCTTTCACTTTCTCATTCTCTTTAAGTTGCCTTGCCTCTGGACTAGGGTTTTGATGAGTCCTTTTGGTACTGGACCATTAAGATGAGAAGTTTGGCTTGGTGCCTGTGGCTCAATGGGCTAAGGCACCAGCCACGTACACCTGAGCTCGTGGGTTCGACTCCAGCCTGGGCCCACCAAACAGCAATGACAGCTACAACCAAAGAATGGCCAGGTGTTGTGGCGGGTGCTATACTCTCAGCTACTTGGGAGGCGGAGGCAAGAGTCTTGCTCAAGCCCAGGAATTGGAGGTTGCGGTGAGCTGTGATGCCACAGCACTCTATCCAGGGTGACAGCTTGAGGCTCTGTCTCAAAAAAAAAAAAAAAAGGAAAAAAGAAAAGTAAAAAAGAAAGGAGAAAGTAGAGGGGGTAGGTAGAAGCGACTATTGACAAAAAGAAGAAAGGCACAGAAAGAGGGGGCAGGAGCAATATAGGTGTACAGTAGCATACTTTGACACAACCATAAGAACCCCTACCCTCTGGGTTAGCTGGTTTGGATGATTAGGTCAGCAGCTCTTTGCCAGTCTGTTTGAACACAGTAACCGACCTCCACCCAGTAGAGAGGAAAGACAAAAATGCAATAAATCAAACCAAAAAAAGCAATCCAAAACCTATACGGGATAAAATTGGGGGAAAAAACAAATACTAAGGTTATAAATGCTAGCAAAAATGAAGTTCTAATTGTTGAAAAAGGCAACAATGGAAAATTCTATTTAATCTACAAAAATCAAGAAATAAAAGAAAGAAAAAATAAAAGAAGAATTAATAGGGAAAATGTTGAAATTTAAAAAAAAAAAAGCAAAATCAAAACAAAACAATAGCAACAACAAAGCAGTATATATTTATATATCTTTCTGAATATTGTCTTAGCACCATGTGATCTTCTGGGGTATGATATACTAATCACAATGCTGATTCGGCTGTACAATATGGAGACTGGGAGGCCTCTGATGATTTCTCAAACCCTGCAGGGTGGAGAGCCTAAATCCTCCTCAGCCCACTTGGAAGACACTTTAAGTTACTAACCTGGGCTAAGCCGAAGCTTTCCCAGGAAAGCACTTGCTGCTGGGATAACTCCTTAAGTGCCTATTCATTTACTCATTGTACCAAAACAGGTCTCACTCTATGCCCCTGAGGACTAAGGCTGCAAGGCATCTCAGTCCCCACCTTTAGGCTGGTCAGTCACAAGATTATTTTCTCCTGTCCTATGCTTGTTCTGTGCCCCTGAGGTTGGAGTTTGTTGCAGAAAGTCTCTCACAGTGGCTCCACATGGCCCACAACCAAACACTGGTAGCTACTTCTGGGGCCCTAGACCATACTCAAAGACCTCCACACTCTTGCCTACGTTCACCCTAGGTATTTCAACTGAGTGCCACATTCAAAATCACCCAAACAGCCCACAGGTAAGGCCTTTCCTGTTTGCAATCTCACTGCTGGTGTACTTATAGCTGCTGGCAGGATTAGACCAAAGGAACACATGCCAGCACATGGCAGTTCTCCACTTCTTTTGACTTCCTCATGGGGTCTAGAAGTCTCATGCTGTCTCCTTCTGTCCCCAAAGTGATGTTCTGGGAAGATACCACCAGCTAGCAATACCTGAAGTCGTCTTTCCCTAGTCTCACCATGCACAGTTGCAAGGAAGCCCTTACTCGGCCATCATCTTGCTCCAGAACCCTATACAGAAGTGTTTTAATTGAAACAAGTCCCATGTATTCATTTTTGTTGCTTCTGTATTTGCCATTGGGGTCTTAGCTATAGACTGATATCTAGATTAATTTTTAATACATTTTTACTCTATAATAATTATGGTTTCATGCCTCATATTCATTTCTTTTGTCAATCTCGAATCAATATTTGTAGGGGTGAGAGAGAGGTGTCCTGTTTCATTCTTCTCCTTGTGGGTATCCAATTTTTCTGGTAACGTTTAATGAACAGGGATTCTTTTCCCTATTTTACATTGTTTGCAGCTTTGTCAAAGATCAGTTGTCTGTAGGTAGAGACTTTTATTCTGGATTCTCTATTCTCTTCCATTGGTCTCTGTCTCTAATTTTGTATCAGTGCCCTTCTGTTTGGGTTACTATAGAGATTGGTAGTATAATCTCAGGTCTGGTAAAGTGGTGCCTCCTGGTTTTTTCTTTTTGCTTAGGATTACTTTGGCTCTTCAGGCTCTTTTCTGTTTTCAAACAAAGCATAGAATTATTTTATCTAGATCTGTGAAGTATTGCATTGGTATTTTGATGAGGATTGTATTGAATCTTTAAATTGCTTTAGGTAGAATGGATATTTCCACAATGTTGATTCTACCAATCCATGATCATGGTATGTTTTTCCATTGTTTGTGTCCCCTGCAGTTTCTTTCCTTGGGTTTTGTAGTTCTAGTTGAAGAGATTGCTCACCTCCTTGGTTCAATATATACCTAGATATTTTAATTTCTTTGTGGCTATTTTCAGTGGCATTGAGCCTTGAAATTGAATCTCATCTTGGCCATTTTTGGTGTGTAGAAATGCTTGCTAATTTGTGTATGTTGATTTTATACGTGGCGACATTGCTGAATTAATTCTTTTTTTTTTTTTTTTTTTTTTTTTGTGGAGACAGAGTCTCACTCTGTCACCCTCAGTAGAGTGCAGTGGAGTCACAGCTCACAGCAACCTCAAGCTCTTGGGCTTAAGCAATTCTCTTGCCCCAGCCTCCCAAGTAGCTGGGACTA
>CAUYON010102858.1:0-42454 GCA_963573935.1 Arctocebus calabarensis | reverse complement strand
AACAACAATGATGGCTGCAAAAAAAAAATGGCCAGGCGTTGTGGCAGGCGCCTGTAGTCCCAGCTACTTGGGAGGCAGAGGCAGGAGACTCGCTTGAGCCCAGGAATTGGAGGTTGCTGTGAGCTGTGATGCCACAGCACTCTATCCAGGGAGACAGCTTGAGGCTCTGTCTCAAAAAAAAAAAAGAAGTAGTGATAAAAAAATTGCATGGTTCTTATAACATGCTAGATAAGGAGGCTACCTTTCCAAATATTGGAAAGGTAAGAAAGCTCTCCCTTAATTTTATCAAGCTTGTTTACCCATCATAAGAAAAGATGAATAATTAGAAACATTTTTTTTGGTAGTGCTATGAAAAAGAAGAAATAAAATCTTAGTGATAAACTATCATTTAAAGTCTAATTTCACACGACATTTTCCTGCTACATAAAGAATTATATTTTCTGAGAATACAATCTATTCATCGAAACATTTAAGTTATTAAGCAATGGAACAAAACAATGGTGCTATTATATAGGATTCAGAATTGACAGATGAGTGCTAATCTTTTGGCAAACACAGACTTTGATAAGACTTGCCAGTTAACCCACAAGCAAAGCTCAGTGAAGGCAGGACAATGTGCTATTGACCATAAAAAGCTTTAAGATGCTGTGAATATTTTGAACATGAGATTCTGTCCATCCATCCATTCACCCACCCACCCATCCATGAACCTGCCCATATTTTTCTATTAAAAAAATAAATTACCAACAATAATTATCTATGATTTTACTTTTATAATAATAAACCTAGTTTTCTAGCCAAAGTCATTGTTATTTTTTTCTATTTAGAAACACACATGAATCGTCGGGTAAGGTACATAATAAGTGCTCTCTAAATATTGTAGGAATAAATGTCAAGTAGAAATGAGACAGATTGATTGTTAACTCATGTTATCAACTATTTTAAAATGGTTTGCTTCTAAAATTTCCCCATATAGTTTCATTTAATCATTATGTAAAATGAATCTGCCTGTGAAAGCCTGTTTTGGAAGGAATTTTACATCTTCTTTTTGATGGTACAGAGACATGCAGACTAAATAATAACACCGTTAGTGAATTTGTGGCTGTTTGAATAACAGCCACGGAGTTCTGATTAATTGATTTCTATCAAACTGGAGTGGTGTCTCCAGAGACATGCCCAAAGCGCCCATGCTAGATACTTCTTCCTTGTAGTTTACATGAATAATTTGAACAAAAACCTCAGAAAAATACAGCATGTTTGTAAAGTCTGCAGAACTGTGAGAAATATATTGAAACATGGGACCCCTCAAATCACTATGAGACAAATCAAAGCAATGACGTTTAATAATCATAAGTGTGCATACACACACACCCTGTATGAGATACGTTCACATGACAATCTTATATTTTGGTTTGCAAGTATTAACTGCAATTATGTCTATCAAGAGTACCTCTTTTTAAAAAGAATCTGAGCTTCTATCCTAAAAAAGACTGAAAACAGAAATATTTTTGAACAAACGTTTGTCATATAATTGTTTGTAATAGCAAAATTTTAAAAGAAGTAAATACCCAAATGACGTTCTCATTTTTAAAAATTTTTAGTTAATTACTTTCTTTTTGAAAAGTAAATTTATTTCAGGTTAATGTCAGGGTACAAACAACTGGGTCAAACTATATTATTTTGTTAGGTAAAATCCCTCTTGTGGTTATGTCCCCCACAAAAAACATATACCAGACACCTCCACCCCATGCTCATGCAGTGAGAACACCCCAAGTCTTTCCCCTCCCTCATTACCCTTTCCTCCAAGTTGAATTGAAATGAGGTCTTCTTCTATGTGGACATGGATCAGATTGTCTACTGAGGTCATATTAGTATTAAGTACTTTGGATAATTGCTTTACCATTCTTGTGATACTTTACTGAGAAGAATGTGTTTTAACTCCATCCAGTATATTACAAAAGATGTGAAGTCCCAATTTTTTTTTGTATGACTAAATAGTATTCTATGATATGCATGTACCACAATTTGTTAACCTATTCCTGAGTTGATGGGCATTTAGGTTATTTTCGTGTCTTGGAAATTGTAAATTGAGCTGCGATAAATAATCCAGTGCAGATGTCCTTATAGCAAAACAATTTTTTTTTCTTTTGGGAAGATACCTAGTGGTGGGATTGTGGGGTCAAATGGAAAATCTAATTTGAGATCTTTGAAGAGTCTCCATGTTTCTTTCCAAAAAGGCTGTATTAGCTTATAATCCTACCAACAGTGTATAGGTGTTCCCTTTTCGCCACATCTGTGCTAGCTTCTGCAGCATTGGGATTTTGTAATATGGGACCATTCTCATTTTTAAAATTTAAGCTTAAAGGTCCCATGATTGGCATTTGGTAGAAATCATGCTCTGAGAAATTAAGCACGAACCCTCAGTGGAGAGTGATGGTGTGGAGATAATAAATGTATTATTTACAAATGTATTTAAACAAGTTTCCATCATTCAGTTATATTTTATCTACCTTAATTATTAATTATTTTTCCATATTCTTTGCACACATATCCTATTAAGAAGTACATATTTTTCTATACTGCTTTGTCTTCAACACTTGTTATTGGAACAGGATGAGTGGTCTCTTCATTTTCATAGCTAGAAAGTTTTTAACATCATTGCAGTCTGGGTTTCAAGGGTCTGTTACAAATAAATCTGAGTTTTGGATGAACCTGATAAGGTGGATGTTGTCCAAAGAAATCCAATATGATCTTCTTTTCATGAGATGGGCTGTGGTGTCTCAAAGGCCTGGTCTGGCCAATGGTTTGGAACTTGGAGCCAAAGAAGATGGAGACAATTAGCAGGGGTAAATCTTCAGGGTTTCCAAGGTCAGTACACAAGGTAAACAGTCTGGGGACAGGTGCCAAAACCAAATGGAAAAAACAAGGAGGGGAACCAATTCTCAAAGCCAAGAGGACAGAAAGCAGGAGCAGATGATTTCTGAAATGAGTTCAAGCAATGGAATGAAGACAAGAGTGGGAGAATTCCTAATCCAGATTTTACATTGTGTTCTATCTACAGACTAAGTGAGTGTGGCAGTGGCTAGGAGAGGCTGATATTGTAATTTACACAAAACTGATATCCTCAGGCAATATTAATTTATTAAAATATATTAAGTGATTATATCTTAAGAGCAAAGCACTTTGCTAAGTACAATGAAAAGTACAAGAAAAAAATAGGCATAGATTTTGTTCCCAAAGGGCTTACTTTCTAATGGAGTGGAAAATATGAATAGAAATAGCATAAAAGTACGAAAATATATAATTTACATAAATTAAGAGGAAAGAGAAAATGAACTCATTTTTACCTGTTTAGATAAATAAGGAAGTGGGTGTATATGAGAGGAAGAATGGAAATAATTTGAAAAAAAACAATTTTAAAACTTTCCAAAATACATTATACCGTTTTTTAACTTTTTAGTTCAGTACAATTCTGCTATCAAATGGAATGTAATTTATAAAAGGAAATCCACAAAATAACAGTTCATAAGGCTTTAGTGTTAAGAGGGGACTAGAAGTCAACCAATCTATACCATCTACTTGACAGGTGAAGCCCAGAGTGGTCAAAGCACTCACCCAAATGACCTGGCAGTTCTATTTTTTTGCATTTTACTTGTCCAATAGGCATTCAGAGAGTTCATGTGAATCTCTATTAACTCGTGGTAAACTGCTTTCTGCTAAACATTTGTGTATCTTCATTAAATTACACGTGAATCAATTTGATAGATCTGGTGTTTGTTTGCCACCTGAGAGCATTCAGACTGATAAAGTTGTTCAAACTGATGCGTAAAAATTTATACAACTCTCAGGACATGTGATGGTTGACTCATGTGTATACTAACAGTGTGACAATGCCTTTTGGATTTCATTATTATTTCTTTTGGTGCATTCCTCAAAATGTAGTATTAGGTAAGACACGTGTTATTATAAATACTGAATACTGTTTGATCCTATCTGATCAAACATTGGTGTGGATCATGCCAGCCATCTCCTTTCTACTGCCTTTAGATCAAGTCATCACTAAAAAATGAATGGTCAAATGGTTTTTTATTGTCATTTAATGCTAGCTCTATAAACTGATTTTGAAGCTTGCATTCGTCTATAATATCTTCCACATTTCCTTTCAAGGGTCGTTGAGAAAACCAAAATTGTAAAATATGATTTATGGATGCTCAATGGTTTTCATTTTATGATGTCTAATCTTATTTATAACATTTTTATAATGAACTTAGAGGACAAAAAGCATCATTTTGCTTGGGTTTAGATGAGAAATCTAAGACATAGAAAGGTCACAGCATATTAGTGATAGAAATATCCAAAAAAGACAGTTAAAGATTAATGACAAGCTTTTTTATTCTAGAAGTTTTTTCTTTTCTAATAAGTATGATATTGATAAAATTCAATGATGACAACTTCATTTTAGTTATGTAAATAATTATTTGTAGTTCCAAAAAGATGTTAAAGGAAAAGGGTTATTAATATTATGGCTATATCTGCCAATTCAAAATATTCTTGGCATTAAAGTTGTTTTTTTTTTTTTTAAGTAATTTTCTTAGACGACACTACAATATTCAAAAACATATGGTGTTTACAATTTCTCCCACAGGCTATTTTTCCAAAATGCCTTCACTGATAGGCAATCACGGAATTTTCAGAATAGATTTTCATTATTTAATTTTACTTCTTCCACCCTTTTTCTAATTCTTAACCCTTTCCTACTATTATATCATCCATTCACCAAGATGGGAAATGAATTTATTATGCTGTGAGAATAGTTAAAATTGCATGCAAAACAGAAACAAGTTATTTTATTTATATATGCAAATATATAACATATACTGTATGTGGATATTATGTACACATGTATGTTATTAATTCTGTATATATTCTACATAAAACTTAAATCTGTAAATTGGTATTTGTTCAAGAATATAGAACTTTTGTCACTTGTGCAATTCTAGCACACCATTTTAGCCATGACAACTACTCAGAGAATAGTAGAACTCTGAGAGAACGTTTAATTCATATAGTAGTTCTATTTTGACAGACTTTAATAGTAGAACGTTTAATTCATATAGTAGTTCTATTTTGACAGACTTTAAGCCATAGGCCATCTACAATGCCAGCCTGGGATCTACAGCATTCTAATCAGTTCATGTATGTAGAGTAAATGCTTTACTGGCAATTAGGAAATAGCAATTTCTAGTTAAGCTTTTGTGAGCACATACTATATCTTAGGGGCTTGAGAAATAAAACAAAGAAAAGACAAACTAATGTCTTTTTGAATAGCCTATATGGAACTGGGAAGCATTGTCCAAAGTAAAGTATCACAAGAATGGAAAACAAACACTACATGTGTCCCCTATTAAATTGGAACTAATCAATCAACACTCATGTACACAGATGGAAGTAAAACTCAATAGAAATCTAGCAGGTGGGAGCGGGCAGGAGGAGAATGTAACAGGTGCAATGCACATTGGGTGATGGGAGCACTTATAACTTTGACTCTAAGTATACAAAAACAATTCGTGTAGCTAAAATATTTGACCACCATAATATTCTGAAATAAAAAAGAAATATATCATCATTAATTCTTATTTTAATGCTTCTGCAAGTTAGACATTGTTGTGGACTAAGTCACATGAAAATAGAGACATTTGACCCACATGATACTGATAAGAAGTGCTAGACCAGAATTTGAACCTAGATATGTCTTGCTCTGAAGATCTAATAAAGAAGATGAGGAATGATAAACTTGAGTGGGGTATGGTGGTGATGCATTAAGGCAGAATGTTGACCTTTTCTACTGCACCTCTATTGATGACTAGAGTGCTGCCTTAGCCTACGGGTGATTAGAGGGCTGGCAGATGATATATTTGCATGCAGATGGTCTGTCCAATTGTCAATGAAGTGGAAAGGAACAGAATGCAATTATTAAGAGCACTATTCCTGGAGTCATTCAGATCTAAGCTGGTCTTCAAGTTATGTCCTATTCTAGTTGCACAATCATGGGCAGTTATTTACCTTTAAAAAGTTTCAATATTCTCATTAGCAAAATGGGCCTAGCATCAGCATATCATAGTGTAACTTATTAAAATTTTTTGAGATAATTCACTTGATGTCTACTGTAAATGCTGCTTGTCATATATTAAGCACTGTAAAGGTGTATTGTTATTATGAAATTTAAAAGTTATAATGTTCACGTATATATTCATTTAGCTATTTTATTATAACAAAAAATTTGTTGGTCTAAAATATTAGTAAATGGTACAGGAGCCCACAAAATTGTCCTGAAAGATAACAGTAAGAGTGTTTAGGTTTGGAATGATATGAATGGTGAATGACAGACCATAGTTTAAAATACACATTTTTTTTTTTATTGTTGGGGATTCATTCAGGGCAGGAGAAACCAGGTCACACTGATTGCATTTGTTAGGTAAAGACCCTCTTACAATTCTGTCATGCCCCCGAAAGGTGTGGCACACACCAAGAACCCACCCACCTCCCTCCTTCTTTCTCTCTCTGCTCTCCCCTTCCCCAACTCCCAACATGTCCTTAATTGTCATTAATTGTCCTCATATCAAAATTGAGTACAAAGGATTCATGCTTCTCCATTCTTGTGATGTTTTACTAAGAATAATATGTTCCACTTCCATCCAGGTTAATACAAAGGCTGTAAAGTCTCCATTTTTTTTAAATGGCTGAATAGTATTCCATGGTGTACATATACCACAGCTTGTTAATCCATTCCTGGGTTGGTGGGCATTTAGACTATTTCCACATTTTGGCAGTTGTAAATTGAGCTGCAATAAATAGTCTAGTGCAAGTGTCCTTATGATAAAAGGATTTCTTTCTTTCTGGTAGATGCCCAGTAATGGGATTGCAGGATCAAATGGGAGGTCTATAAAATACCTATTGTGTGCTTTATTCAAATGATAGAAACAGTGAATTTCTGCTTGTAGCAGCTCTGCCTAGTGACCTAGTACAAAGGACAATTGCTTGGTATTCTAGGGCAGGTGGAAGGGAACTAAAACGTAATGAAAGTGTTCGTATTAAACATGTACAGTGCTCTTTCCCTTTTTAATGAGGAACCTGAGCTTCAGTTAGATTGAATAGCTTGCCCCAAATTTTGTGGGTGATAAAGTCAGGATTCACCCTTCCCATCTAATCTGCCTCAAAGCCCGTGTTTTCCTCACATCTTCAGGTGTGTGATTTAACAATTGGAAAGGACCAAGAAACCAGGAGTAATCTTGTCCTATTTCTGCCACTGACATGCTATGTGGCCTTGGCCAAGTCCTTTGACTTGTCTGAACCCCAATTTCCTTTCCTTTAAAAAACTAAAGATTTATAATTGACAGTGGTGTTTAAATCTGTTGCTAGCTATGGCTTTTTAATAAAGGGATAAAGACTGAAGAAATTTTACATGATTATATGTAGCTTTTAAGAGGTGTTGGATAAATTAAACAGTGCAGAAACTTATGTTAGAGAAGAATTTCCAAATTCAGGGATTTTTTAAATCAAAAATTATTAAGGGGGTGCAGATGTTTTTGTTACATGGATAGCTTTTATAAGGCTTAACTAAGGGCTGTAAGTATTCCCATTCCCTGAGAATAGTGTTCATTACACCTGTTAGGAAAGATTTTCTCCCTCCTCTCCTTCCCTCCCCTTTCCTTGATTTTCAATGACGTTTACTTTTTTTCGGTGTTCATTTGGACTCATCAATTAGTTCCAAATTATTAGAGAGTACATTTAGTGTTTGTTTTGAGATACTTCACTTGGGTAATGGTCTTCAGTTCCTCAGCAGTCCAACTACTGGATATCTAACCAAGGGAAAGAAGTCATTTCATCAAAAAGACACCAGCACTAGAATGTTTATTGTAGCACAATTCACAATCACAGAGATATGGAATTCACCCAAGTGCCCATCAATTCATCAGTGGATTAACAAAATGGAGTCCTACTAAGCTATAAAACTAAGAATATTAATGTCCTTTGTAGAAATTTGAATGGAGCCATGACTTTTAAAGTGAACTCTTGTTGAAGGCTCCCTATGTCTCCCAGCCGAGGAAGGTTTCCAAAAGAAACTGTCTGCGTGGCCTGGGTAGGCAGTGGGTGCAGGTGAATTAATCCCCACTGGACCTTCAGTCAGTATGGGACCTTTTGCCTGCTGTGACACAATTGTGAGGCACATTTCACTCTCTCTTCAGAAGATCTCAGGCAGGTGGAGCTCCATTTGTCCATACATAATCCCCCTTCACCTTACTGGTTTCCTTGTTTCTCCGTTCCACTTTATTCTCTCAATGCTTCCTAAGTTTGCTTCATGTAAAACGCACCAAAATTCTGATCTGCTACTAGAAGAAAGTCAACTAAGATAAAACCTATTAAATAAAACAGATTGAAATAATAGAAGCATCCTGGCAAGCTCTTGTGATCTTGTTTTTCTGAGGAGGCTTCAAGGAACTACTTTTAAACTGGCTTGCATTGAACATGGTGTGGAAATTTCCAGAATGGATGATCCCTGGGGCCTACTTGATCCAAATGCTATCATTTTGTGGGGTTTTATTATTCATTTAAATTCTTAGAACTTGTCTTTAGTAACCAGAAGAAGCCTGCAAGGTGTTAGTGGTTATATAAACTGAATCAGTATTTTCAGATTTTCTTATGGTATATAAATTGTTATCTTTTCAATTAAAAAATATGTGGAATGTTTTCTACTTGCAAGCTATTCCCTTAATAAATCAGTTAAGATCTCTAGGTCTTATCTGAAAAATACATTAACTTTTTAATAAAAAAAAAGAAAAAAATGAGACCAGATGGATTTCTTTTAGTTCCAAGTTGTATGATTTTAATACTCTTCAGGATATCCAATTTTGATATTTTTAATATACTTTTTTAACATTCATTTTCTAATTTTAACATCAGTCTGTGTTCATCGTGGAAAATTTGGGAATTACGGGCAATGTTGAAGAAAATAAAAGTAATGTTTTTCCTTCTATCCTTAGATTTTATTTGCGTATATAGCTGTAAACCCATGCATATAAATAAACTATATAAACATAAATGTACACTGAAAACATTTGAATCATACCCATAAATAGTTTTATATCATTTATATCATCTTTATATAAAAATAGTTGTAAAAATCATTGCTTATATCATTTATATCACCATTACATGAAAATAGCTGCAAAAATCATTGCTTAATCTCTGATTTAAAATATATTCCTAGACATAGACTTACTGGTTCCAAAGTTAGGAGCAATTTTAAGTCTCTCAGTGAATTTTTTTCTTTGGAAAATGTAAGCATATTTCAGCTAGAAATAGATGAGGTGACTTTATTTCTTTTCTAATTTTTTCTCCGTCATTTTAATAGCATTCAAGAAAAAGATTGAAAAGTGAAACCTGTCATTGGCTGGGGTTTAGAAGCCATCCCCACCACATTCCAGAACTCTGTATTCTGAAACAGTCTCCGTGAGCACTGCCCAGAGCTTCCCTCACTTTGCCTTTTCTGTTGATGTGGGTCGTCATTTAGATTTTTTGTTCTTTTCTAGGGAGGAGCCAATTGGGTTTAACAGCATAAAAGCATTAATGGGTTGGTAGAATCATGGCGAAGGTTTTCTTATTCACGCAGTTTGTTCGTTCCAGGGGGAGGCTGAGTTGGCACACATACTTTGTGACATGGAAGAAAGAGAAAGGGGAAGGAAAGTATGACACTTCATTCTTGGCAAAAACAAACAAACATAATTTAGTGTTTCAGTAGCAGGTGGCTGAGTGTAAACCACAACTACGGAGTTAAAAGAAATTTCTTCCACTCTTTAGAAAAAACACCAATATCTCATTTGGATGTTTTCTTTTTTTATTGTGGTATTATACAAGGGAAGTGGTACTTAAAAAGCCATAATCCATTGCTACAGGCATTAGTTTCCTTTTACAGTTCAGGTGCAAGTGCAATATGCTATGAAAGACATGTCCCATTCCTTAACGTTTCTTCTAATAAACAGGGTGGGATTATGGCCTGTGAGAATTTTGAATCCTAGAAATTTCCTATTAGACATCGCAGTGAAGATAGAGATTTAGAACCAGAGCAGGGATTCAAAACCCAGTTAACATAGTCCATTATTCAAGGAGACACTTTCCTACATGAGAATTAACATTCAATGATTCTCTCCTCTTACTTGGGTACTTAAGGAGCGGTTGCAGTGAATGAAACACCATTTTGGAGTATCCAAAAGCACTTGAACTTTCGGGCAAGAAATTTAATAGCCACCTTTTCAGAGACCTCAGAGATTTTTCAGCAGTTGGGTGAGAACCTGTGGGCGCATATCCTATGGTGAGGGATGCCTGACAAGCCCCAAGTACCATCCTCTAAACCTCAGTGTTTTGCTCCTCCGCACACTTCCCTCTTCTGCTCTGTTCATGTGTGTGGGAGAGGCCGGCTCAGTGTGGCTGATCTTTCCCAGCTGTGGCCTCTCCAGCCACCCTAATTTCTTTCTCCGTAGCTCATTGGGACCCAAGCAGTGGTGAAATTGCTGACTGGTGAGTGTGTCCTGCCACGAAAGCCATAAGCAAGATGTGACCACAACCAAAGGAGCATGAAGGATGGAAAACGCCATCTGGACCATGCAATTCAATTCACATAATCTTCTCCTTTTTCATTAAAAAAAAAAATTAGGTATGGAGCCTTTTGTTTTTCTCTGCTGTGGCCAGAAACCCCTAAGGTTGCAGTCCTTTGTTAGTGAAAGAAAAAGTCTGAAGAGACTCCAGACTATGTATTGCCTTCTTCTCAAATTTTGGGTACAGGATCCCTCCCCACTACTGCCTCCCCATCTCTGTGGGCCTCTCTCAGTTTGGAACATAGAAAGTGGCTCCTAACTATATGTCTGCCATCAATTTCCCCCAGAGGGCTCCTTGTACTCCTTGGGGATTTGTTTTTCAGTTGTGGCTAGGTGGGGAGAGCTGGTTTTCTGTTTAGATATAGCCAATAACCCAAGAATGATCAGGGAATTCCAGAGAGTTCATTTTCATATCCCAAAAAAGTAGTCATAATACTTCTTTCTGATTCTTAATCAGATTGAGTTGTTTGTTGGCCTTTAGTCTGTAATGAAGAGCCATACAGTTATGTTGGTCTGTCTTGATAGTAGCATTTTATAACGAACAGGGGATGCTTTATTTTAATCAACAGTCAACACGTATTATTCCCTAGCAATGAGGATAGTTAGATAGTCGTTTTCTCAGGGATTTGGTTCCATCACAAATAGCATTCCTCTGTGTTGAGAGAGGTCAGAGACTGAGCTCTGCCAATAACTAGTGCTGTGGCCTTAAACAAGTCACCTAACTTCTTCTGTCTCAGTATCCTCATTGTTGATAGGATCGAGATCATCTGTTTGCACACTCCAACAACTTCCTCCTGAATCTTTCATATGTAAGTTTGGGAGGAAAGTAATACATAGCTACGGTGGACTGGTGCCTACTCAGTGTTAGCTGTTGGAGGAGTACTTGAAACTCTCTCTGTGCCTCAGTCACTGCAATCACTAAAGGGAGTAGGTACAATTACTACATATTATGTCCCTTTCATAGGTGCTGAAATTGAGATGTACAACATTTAAGGAATCTCCCAAAGCCACAATTCATTTAAAGCCAGAGCTGACATCAAAGCCTAGGTCTCCCTAAAACCAAACCTGTCCTGTTATCATTGCTGAACATTTATTATGACCACAAAAGTTCCCATACATCAGCCCATTTCCTCTCCAAAATAACACTATCATTTTATTATCGTAATTCCCATTATGCAGATAAAGAAATTTGAGTTTAGAAGTTTTAGAAACCTGTTAAGAGTGGCATGAGAAATATAGAACAGGAAGGTAGGGTTTAATTCCTGTGTTAACCTAATTGTGGCAACTGAGTCTCTCTACCACATCAGTTAGATGCCTGGTGTACCCAACTTTGTTGGATAATTAGGTAGCATTTTGTTTAAATTTTAGATTTGACTTTAGGTTGGCATGGTCAAATTCATCAGGCCAAATGTTAGGTTGTATCTTACAAATATTATTTATTTTTATAATCTCTGGGCATGGCCCATTAAAGCTGGACAAACCAATAAGATGAGTTTAGATTAATTGTTAAGGCCCAAACAACACAGGAGAATCTGACAGGGTATGCTGTGGCTGATGGGGTCATGGGTCAGATTCATGCTATTCATATTTATAAAGTGACCTTTTAAAAGTGAAATAATTTAGGAATTCAAAGGTTCTCTTTGGTAAATATAAATAGATAACTCTTGATTCTGAAGAATACTATGGACGATCTGATTTTGCTTTTTTAACTTTACAGAAAGTTTTAATGGAGGTGTGATTGTAAGTAGATAATGTATACTGAAATATTATCGACTGACAACTACCAAAGAAATAGTTTGCAGGAGTGGGCGTCATCGATTCTTATCACCCCAAAATGACTGGGTTGGCAATAAATGGAGTAGCACTCATCTAATCTCACCATGGTCTCCAAGCCTGGCTGATCAGAATCGCTTGGAGTACTTCAACATGTTCAGATTCCTGAGTCTCTGATCCAGTTATGTCAAATATGGATAGCTAGAAAGTCTGACCAGGGCATTTACATTTTCAAAAAAGCTCCCGTCATTCCGATGTGAAACAGGTTTGTAGAACTCCTGAGCTATGCCGGAGTCTGGCCTCTTAGCAGTCCCTTGAAGAAAGTCTAGGGAGATGAGTGACGATGCTGTTTTCACTTGCGTTCTAGAAGCAGTTTGTTGTCCTGAAGAGGCATGAAAGGAAAGTAATCTAGGCGGCGCCTATGGCTCAAAGGAATGAGGTGCCAGGCCCACATGCTGGAGGTGGCAGGTTCAGACCCAGCCCTGGCCAAAAACTGCAAAAAAAAAAAAAAAAAAAGGAAAGTAATCTAAAATGCACTTAGATGCCACTTTGAAAGACTCAGTCATGAAAAATGTCTGAAATTTGTGACTTTTCTTTTTGCCTTGCTTGAATGTAATTTTTCTCTTTTTTACTTAATTTTTTTGGAAGAATAGACACTATAACAATACAGTGAATGCTTTATATTTTCTGTGGTTAGAGGACAACTAGAATAAACAAAAGCTCTTGCTTTCCATTCGGAAAGTAGGGCAGATTTCTTTTATGGAGAAGCCTGGGTCACAATGTACTCCAAGGAAAATTAAACATTCATTTTCATAAATGTCTTTCAGAAATATGTTTTAGAAATGTGTGCACCATATATAAGAGTATTTTACTTCCCCTTAAGTCATATGACATGCTTTTGATATGCTCTCAATTTAACAGAATGTATTCATTTTCAAGGACAAACATTTCGGCATTATTAATTTGCTTTAGATTTATAGTGTTGCCTTCCATTATGTATCTATGCCTTGGGGGTCCCCACCCCCATAGTCTTCTTTTAGCTGCAATTAAATAGGTTTGTAGATGAGGTTTTTATTATTCATTTATTTGAGATGATGGAAAGGCCAAGAATTATATTAGGGTCAGTGTGTGCAAAGGAAGAATAGAAATTTCCTGTGGACTGCGAAAGAATTGATAAATTAACAAAATGAAACGAGAGGCCAATACTGCAGATGTTCAGCGTTAAAACAGATTCTGGGAAAAACTTTAAATCAATGATCGTAAGTTCTGTGCAATTTTGAAATAATTGTATACTTCATTTATAATAAAACATTTTTCTCTGGCTGGTTATGATGAAGCTTTTCTTATCAACTTGATGAGTCAGTTGAGGAAGTGCTAAAGGAAGACCTAAGGAAAATTTTTCTCCCATTACTGTCCTTGCCGTGAATAATTTGGTTTTGTTGCTGTGTAGTTTTCTAATAGCTGCATATCCCAAGATCAGAATGTAATGTATGTGTGAGAAACATGTAAATTTTTTTTACAGACAAAGAGAAAATCAGATGGCATGACTTGACTCCATTGATTTCAGAAAAACAAATAAACTCCTAATGTGAAATGCCACCAAAGGATGAGGGCTAATGAGTATGGTCTGTTTGCTTTTAATCATTTAAATTTCATTAGGGGCCGAGGGCGATGGTTCATGCTTGTAATCCTAGCACTCTTGGGAGGCCCAGGCGGGTGGATTGCTTGAGTTCAGGAGTTTGACATCAGCCTGCGCAAAAGCAAGACCTCAACTTTATAAACATAGAAAAATTAGGCATTGTGGTGGACATCTGTAGTCTAACCTACATGGGAGGGTGAGGCAGGAGGATTGCTCAAGCCCAAGAGTTTGAGGTTGCTGTGAGCGATGACACCACAGCACTCTACCCAGAGTGACAAAGGCATTTATTTTCTGTCTCAAAAATAAATAAATTTCACTGGGAAAAATTACATGAGAAGAAATATTAAAATCCAGACTTAAATTGTTATTTAAAATCACCTTCTAGAAAAAGAAAAGAAAAAGGAGAGTGGAGAGATTGAGCTGTAAGTTGTGAATCATGTGAAGCTGATTAAAGGTTCAACTGTACTCCATACTTGCCAAGAGTTCATTTGAATTAGAGTATTTCTTTGGATAGATTGTGTTCTGTTTCTAAGGCCTCTATCTGCGCATATGTGGTTTGCACGGCCATCACAGTGCTACCTTGGGTGGGGCTGCTGTGTGTGTGTGTGAGAGAGAGAGAGAAATATTGGTCTGCTCTTGCCTTTAGAGTCAGCCACAAAAGCATCACTGCAGAGATCTAGCTAAGAAAAAGAATTTTTACTCTGTTTACAGTGATTCTCACTTCTGTCTTCCTAAAAAAAGTGAGCCAAAGGGAACTTTTACTTTTAGCGTGGGTGAAATGTATTCTTTATATTAAAGAGTTTTTGTCCTTGGAGCTTAATCAAAATACTATTTATAGGCGTTCCCATGCAACCTAACTAGCCTCATTCTCTCCTAGGGTCCTGTCTACATCTATGGATAGAGCTTTTGAAAATACTTACCACTGGTTTGTAAAGAGAATTATGTTAGAAAACGTGTTAGGCTAAGGAAAAGTTCAGCCTTCCTATCAGTGAAACAATTCACCAGTTTATGTTCTGTTGCTGCAAATGACACTTTCTCATTAGGAAGGCAACATTGAAAAAGAACGGTGTTATCACCTAATGAATTCTGATCAACCTTATAATGAATGATTGATTTACTGTAAGGAAGAACATTGGAAAGATAGAATTTAGGGTTATGTAAACTCTCTGGGAAATGCCTTTCCTCTGTGTGGTGCCGGGAGGCTCAAACACCTAGTCAAACATCCTCCACAACTGAATGATCAGCACTTTTCAAACTTAACTCACACCTTTTGGATGTGGTAAAAAATCCCTAACAAAGACATGTTATTAAGCTAATCTCTCAGTTAAATAAATAAACTAGTAGGTTTGTGGGAATGGCAAGATAAACAAGGGCACCATTCATCAGCCTTTGGAGTAAACTTCTGTTATTGAAGTCCTTACGCACGTCAGGAAGTAACTGAAAGGCAGTTCTGGTAACTGTTAATTCAGTCTTGTGGGGATTTACGGTTCTCTTAAATTATTAAACTTTTATTTTTGCTAAAAAATATTATAAAGGCTCAAGCAATGACATTTTTGGAAATACATGGAACTGAAATTCTACATAGCTCTCTAGAGAGTTAATTGAGTATTTACTGAAAAAGAAAAGCAAAAGGAACCTCAGTTTTGTCTCTCACTTAGAACCCTCTGTTTAGTTGGTATATTGGAGAGTGGAGCATTTTTTTTCCTTTCTTTCTTTTTCTTTTCTTTTCTTTTCTTTTCTTTTTTTTTTTTTTCAAGACAGAGTCTCACTTTGTCACCCTGGATAGAGTGCCGTGGTGTCATAGTTCATAGCAATCTCAAACTTCTGGGATCAAGCAATCCTCTTGCCTCAGTCTTCCAAGTAGCTGGGACTACAAGTGCCTGCACCTATGCCCGAATATTTTAGAGACGGGGTCTCACTCTTGCTCAAGTTGGTGTCCAATGTCAGCTACCATGTCTGCCCTTGGGTAGAGCATTTTTTTTTTTTTTTGAGACAGAGTCTTAAGCTGTTGCCTTGGGTAGAGTGCTGTGGCATCACAGCTCACAGCAACCTCAAACTCTTGGACTTAAGTGATTCTCTTGCCTCAGCCTCCCAAGTAGCTGGGACTACAGGTGTCTACCCAATGGCTGGTTATTTTTTGGTTGTAGTTGTCGTTATTGGTTGGCAGGCCTGGGCTGGATTTGAACCGGCCAGCTCCGGTGTATGTGGCTGGTGCCCTAGCCGCTTGAACTACAGGGGCCAAACCAAGTAGAGCATTATGAATGTCAATGATTCTGTTTCCATAATTCATAATTCCAATTACTAGTTCATTCCAGGCCGTGTGTTTTTTTCTCCCTTCTGCAAGGTAAGAACTGTAGGGAGTTACTGCACCTGTGGGCGTGTCTGTGTATATGTGTTTAATTAAATGTAATAAGAAGGGAGTCACCCACACTAATTATGTAAAGTATTAGCAGGTGAATGAGTCAAAAAAGTGGGCATGAAACTTTGTGACTAGAAAGTTTTTAAAAATGTAAAACCACATAATGTTAAAGTGGTTTGAGGTTTGTGTAAAATTTAGAAATTGATAAAGCTTTAGCGAGCCCTAGAAAAATGAAGCAGATGGATAATGTGGCCAGAGACTCAGGACTGCATCTTCCACTTTCAGCATTTTAATTTCCTTAATTTTAGTGTAGTAAATTGTTGTGGTTAATGCTTGAGTGTTGGTAGGAATATTTAATTGAAATGACAATTTTTCCTTTAAATATGTGATTTTAAAAGATTTGCTGCGTGCTCAGGCACAATTTGATTATATTGCGGAGCTGATTTTTTTTTTTCCCAACAGAATACGTCTGTGATTATTATAAAATGTGAAAATAGTTCATGGGAAAATTGTATTCCCTCACCAGGCCTTCGCCTTGGAGACTTTCTACTTGTACAATCTCTGCTTTGTTAGGTGAGGTATTCTCATAGAAACTCAAGCACACTTTAGCTGGCCTGTTCATTTGAGCAAAAATGTATCTCTTGAGTGACTTCCTGTAATTGGTAAGAGAAAAATGTCTGTAAATAAATAGTGTCCCTGCCTGAAATAGCATTCACAAAGGTTACCTGTGTACCTAAAAGAAAGTGGTGCTCAATACGTCTTCCAGCCTAGGTCTGTACATCCTTGCCAGGCAGTATATACACCATAGCCATGCAATCGAAGCTGTAATAACCATGACTTCCCCAGTACTCAGAATCGCAATGCATTTATTCAGGAGCGAAGAAAGGTTACAACAAATTAACTTGCTGTTTTGGGTTTCATACATTTGGGAATGTTCTTCAGGTCTGCCTTATTTTTAATGAAAATATACCTACCTCTACTTCTAAATGATCAGTTTCTCTTTTTCCTCCAACGCTACTTTACGATTCTAAAATTCTCTGAAATAAAAAATCAAGTTGAAAATGAAATAATTATGCCCCCTGATAAAAGGCAGCATGTCTGAGGCAAAGTAGCCAGTAGTTCTTTTAAGGGGTGTGGGTTAAGCAAATTTTTTTACATCTCCTTTTGAAGACCAAATCAAGAATGTATTACTAGGCTTCAAGAGGTGCGGCAAGCGGAAAGAATTAAGTCCGCAGTCCCCACAACCTGTTTATGTATTACTTTAAGTGGTGGACAAGCCTTGTAGTTGAAAATGGAATAAAGGCTATTATGCCATGGACCTTAAAATAAGGAGATTATCTTGTATTAGCCAGATTTAGGCCCAATGTAATCAAAAGGCTCCTGCAAGGTGGAAAATATGGGCAGAGGAGGAGGGCAGAGTAATGCAATGAGAGACAGAGCAAGAGAGAGAGAGAAACTTCTCAGAAGATGGGACAATAATATCCTAACCCAGGCGACCTTATCGGAAAAACACTCAATTAGGCAACATCAGTTGAGGAACAGTTTTGCTGCCAAAAGCTTGTATTTCCTCTGATTGAATGTGCTTCAGGTCACCCCCATGGGCTAGCAAGATCAGATATGAGTTGTGATTTGACTGGGTTTGCATGACCAATAACCTTTCCAATTTAACAGAATAAATAGTGCTTCCATGTGTGCTTAAGATATTGATATTATCTAAACCAGAAAGAATTCTTTCTGAAGGAATGCCAGGACTTTTTACATCACGGTAAGGGATTCCTGTTGTATAATAGCATTTTATCATCCAGATTCAGACACAGCAAGTGCTCCGTGTAGAAACCTGCTAGGATTAGCCCAAGTCGCAGATAATGGTCCTGTCTTGTTGTTCTTAGACTGTAACAATGTCCCACTGGCTAGTTGAGGAATGGAATCTAACGAAAACCACAAGATTATACAAAAGTATGCCCATTTTAATTTTTTTTCAATTTCTCTAGTAATCAGTCCATTGTGTGGACTAATATATATCAATCTTTTTCTTATGGTTGCTTCCTTGGTAGATTAATAATACCAGAGTTTTTTCAGGTGCATTTACAAAAGGAAATAGGTTTTTGAAAGCTTCAGAGTCATACAAATAACTCTCATTATTGGTGATTTGGAGTATGTTAACCTTTTCAAGTATTTTTAGTATTGCACAGTAGAAAATAAGTAAATAAAATAAAAATACAATAAATATGTGTACTTGCCAGGTATTTTAGTATTTCCTTGTAGGCAATGATATATGCTGGGGCATAGACTATCTGGATGTATATGGTTGATGGGCCAGAAAATATGAGTCACTCAATTCCTTTGAAATTTTGATGAAATCTATGGGCCCCCTCCTCAGAAAAATGTACACACACACACATACACTCACATACACTTTTGTCTATAATATAGACAATATCTCAGAGAGTTTATAGATCTCCTGAAGCCCATATGTGAACTTCCTAAGGTTAATCACCTTTTTAAAAATGTTGTAGCTTTCTTGCCTGGACTATGAGGACACAATCATCTTGAATTTAGGATTCTTAAAAGACTCCAGGAATCTGGTACTTCCATATCGTAAGGAATAAATTATCCGGGACATAACTTTAATTTCCAATTTTAGCCCATTTGTGATCTAACCTCAGGGAAAGCCTAGGTAATTGTTTCTGTTGAAAGTCCAGGGTTGGAAAGCAAGCAGAAAATTATAAGTAGGATATGATGTTTAGGACTCAAGAGTTAAAGAATGCAGACAAAACCAGATTATGTAGAGAAGTAGATTTCCCTGTCCAGATGTATGAGTGAAATTTTAAGTAATTAGGGAAGAACAAGGAAGTCCCCAGTCTTCCCATTCTATCATCAAGGCAGCCAGGGCTGCCTGTGTAGGAGATCTACCTGAAGGTTCCAGAGGAACAAGAGAAGGTTTGGAGAATGTGGACACTGAAGTCCTGGGCAAAGGATTTAGAGAACGTTTGGTCAAGAGACGGGTGGTGGGGAACGACTAAGCAATGGGCTTTGTGACTGTGGCTGACTTCATCTTGTGCGTTGATCTTTGGAGACAGGAGATTTTCATGCATTTCTTCATCAGAAATGGAGCAAGAGGCCAGCTAGATTGAGTGCACGGGGAGGACCAAGCCTGCAAATTTGGCAAGGATGAAAGAGCAGTGCTAATCTGGGCCCCCAAAGTGTGTGGTGCCTGGTTTTAGACAAGTGCGTGGATTTATCTACATAGTTTCTATGTAACTAAATGAATTCACTCATATTAGTTGGCAGATCCTTGCACAATCAAAGGCAATTTACTCCATGGAACATATCACTCCCTTCACCCTGATCAAAACTATTAGTAATGTGACTGAGATTCCAACTGAGATCTTCCTCTCTCTTGAGATCTAGGTAAGAAGAGTTTGGATCCCAAGTAGAATTTCTGATGACCTTTGATGACATTTTCTCTTTGATAAAGACTTGTTAATTCCAGAGGGATTTCATCAGGCACTCGTGTTCTCAACCCCAAGACTTTGTGGCTATTTTTTTATCTTGTTCTCAACTCCAATGTGGAACTTTGCCTCTTTCCTTGCTCTGCGTGCGTGTCCATGAACATGAGTCGGCAGAAACACACACATACTCACAAAAATTTATCTTTGAAACAAGGATTTGTGGTGCAGAACTGGCTTCACTGATGGCATGGGGACACAATAGTTTAATATGTTTCAGGAATTTAATTGAAAATCCAATAGTCAACAGTCTATTTGTTGGGGACAAATGAGGGTTGAAGTCTAGCCTTGTTGCTCCACAAGGCCCAGTTTGGAGTGTGAGTCTGTGTCTGTCTCCAGGAAGAGTGGTTCCTTTTTAAAACGCGTAGAGGGATAGCACGCCATCTGGTTGCTAACCGTTTTGCTGAGCTCCCTGAGAGGTGGCATTTTCTCCAATTTGTACAAAGCCACCGTGTAAGCCACCCTCAGCTCTGCTTGGCTTTGAGTCCTCTGGCCACTCTGCCATGTTGCTTAGCTGTTCTCAGGAGCTCCTTAAACCGACTGAGTAGGTTTGACCCTGGCTTTGCCACACACCAGCTACGTAACAGAGGGCAAGCTATTTAATCTCTCTCTCATTTCCTCATCTGTAAAATAGGAATAATAAAAGTTCCACCTTCTTTATAGGGTAATTGTGAGGATGAAACGACATATAAGCATGTAAAGTGCCCAGAAGCAGTAGCTAGCACACAGCGCTGTATAAATGCTAGTCATTAATATTCTCTTAAATATGTCATTTTATGCAATGAATGACAATATTTTATTCATGTATTAAAATCTCCGGTAGTTTGATATTACGGAATAAAGTTCTGGCCCCTCAACCTGACATTTAAAGTCTGTTCCCCACATCCCTTCAGTTACGCATCCCTCTTCCTTGATGGCCAATAAAGCCTCCACTGTAGCCAAAACGGTCTGAGCACCGGTGGCTCCATTTTGCCACATTCACTTACAATTCTAAGCTTCCTTTCACGTTGCTGAACCTGCCTGATAGGACAAGTCACATGATACATTCTCAAAAGACTCTTGTTAAACGCACCCGATTGGTCAAGGAAAAAATAATCCTTCCCCAGTGATGAGTGAAACAATTCAGAAAGAGAAATCTGAGTTCCTTAGCGGGTAGTAAATGTGAATTTAAACTAAAGGGTTTTGGGGGGAATATTTATTACTTTTGAATACAATATCCTCACCATAGTCTGTCTACCCATAAGCTCAACTACAAGGTACTTCCACCCACAATGCTTTTCTCCTACTGCTTTTCAATTAAGACACCAATGTCTCTGGCAGAGGCAACTGGTTTTAAGCAAGGTTTAAAGTCTAAAAATACATGGTGTTACAAAGACTGACATGTTAGACTTTAAGTGAGAAATGAAATACACAATTTTCCTTTCCATGTTGCCTTCAAATATCACCCTTTGGACTGTTGCTTAATTTTTAAGAACATGAGCTGAGTTTGAGCATTAATTAATGAAAGAGAAAAATGAAATAGATAAAAGAGGAAGGGCATCCTGAGCCCTACAGTTTATTTTTCTGCCTGTCCTCACTGGTAGTGGTTGTGCTGCTACTTCAGACTGTTTAATTGGTCCTTTTTCCATCTGAATGACCTAGTTCTTTCTGTTTTGTGACTATCACTTTGGTGAAAGGGAAAGAGGCTAAATGCCATTGATTCCCTTCTTTAATTTTGGTGATTATTTTCTATACCCAGAGGAAAAAGTCATCCGAGAAGCAATCTCAAAAGCTGCTAACAATCTGGCACGGAGTTCAGAGAGCAGACGAACCTTCTGAGAAGTTTTTAGGTGCCCCTGGGTACATTAAATGCTTGGGTTATTTGACCTTTCTCTTTTGAAGCTGGCATCCTGACAAAGCTTCGCGCAGCTGGGAAGAAGGTCTGTGTGGTCCTGACCAGGAGAGGCACTGATTCCGGGATCTTCCCAAAAGCATCAGTCTGGATGTAGGAGACCCGCATTCTATTCTGAGCCCCATCTTCAGGTCTTTTATCTACTTTGAGTCTTTGTTGTTCTTATCTGTAAAACGAAGGGATGTTCATAGAAATATTTGTTGAGCACAAGACTTTGTTCTAAGCCAGCAGTTCTCAACCTGTGGGTCACGACCCACAGGAACTGTATTAAAGGGTTGCAGCAGTTGGAAGGTTGAGAACCACTGTCAGCGTTAGAAATATGACAGAGAACAAAACTGACAAGATTCCTGCTGTTCATGTGTTGAGTTGGGGAATATGCAAGGGATGGAGACAAGTCAACAGACCTGTAAATTAATACAGAAGAAAATTTCAGGGACTGATCAGAGCTATGGAGAGAAGAAAGCTGGCTGGGGTGCCCTGGGGAAAGCCTCTCGGAGGAGACTGATGCTTCAGCTCTATCAAATGATGGGAATAAGCTGTGATGGAGGGCAGCAGTTTCCAAGGGGAAGGCAGAGTGGGTGCAAAGAAAGACTCTCAGGCAAAAATTAGGTTACTGTCTTTGAGGGGCTGGCAAAATGCCAGTGTGAAGATAATGAATAGAGAGTGACAAGAGATGTGATTTAAGAGGTGGGCAGGGGAACAGAAGAGGTTGTTGGTATTGTAAGGAATTTGAATTTATTCTTGTCACCAGGTAAATCCATTAGAGTAGTATTTGCTGTCTACTAGAACTACAATGTAAGTCATATATGTAATTTAAAAGTATCTAGAAGCCGTATTAAAATAGTAAAAATAAACAAATAAATTTAATGTATGTTATTTAACTGAATATATAAAAATTATCTTTCTTTTATTCATAATACCCTATTTGCTCTATATTAGTGTAAACATAATTTCATAATTGCTAACCCACGAAAATAAATTTATCAGCAAGAGTACTTTTTTTTGTACTTTAACCTGTAGTATCCAGTCCAAATGTTTTCCAGAAAAAAATGATCACTTTGACAAGTAATCACTATTAAAATTATTAGGGAGATATTTCACAGTTTTTCTTTTCTGGATGAAGTCTGAAATCTGGTGTGTATTTTACATCTTTTAGCACCTCTCAATTTGAATCCCAAATTTTCATTGGAAACACTTGATTTGCATTTAGATTTCATAAAATTTACAGTTGAAATAGTAGATTCGCATATCCAAGTTGCTCCAGATATTCTTAGAAACTCTCCAATAATTGAATGAAATATCATTTTTAAATTTTAAATTAATTGAAATAAAATAAAAAGTAACAAACTCAGCTCCTCAGTTGCACCACACCCTTTTCAAGTTTTGCACGGACACATGTGCCTCGAGGCTGCCATGTTGGACAGCACAGGGCAGGGGGTTTTAAGTAGGGCATGGCAGGAGTTGATTTGTTTCAAAAGGACTACTGGTTTTTTGTGTAAAGAGGCCATTGTGGCAGAGAAAAAGTGGATATAGGGACCAATTCAACAGAGGTCAGCAGGCATTTTCTGTGAAGGCCCAGATAGTGAATATCTTCAGCTTTGTGGGCCATACAGTCTCTGTCTCTGTGATTCAGCTCTGCTCTTGTAAAGCAAAAGCAGCTGTAGGCAGTGCCTGAAAGAATAAACATGGCTGTGGCTCTGTGAAACTTCACTGATGGACACCGGAATTTGAATTTCATACAATTTCACATAGCATGAAATGTTGGGGTTTTTTGGACTTTTTGCTAATCATTTTGAAATGCATAAACTACTCTTAGCTTTCAGGACATACAAAAGGAGGCAGCAAAATGAGACTGAGCTGGAGTCTTCTGTTCCCCGGGTTAGGGCTCTGTGGCAACTACCTAGAAGAGAGGGGGTGGTGCCCAGGAGTCCAGGGTGCCACAGGGGTGAGATGAGGAATCATCAGCTGAACTTGAACACATTCATCAGCTGAATTGTGGATGGTTTGGGTGCCGGAATGAGGACAAGAGAAAAGTCAAGAATGAAGCCAAGTGTAAGATCACATAAGCCCCAAATTTAAAATAATAAAATCCAAATTTAATAAAAAAAAAAAAAAGAATGTGAGAATGAAGCCAGCCATTGGGCTTCATCTTGTACCTGACCAGATGATTTTTAAACTTCTCTTTAGTGCCAACAATTTATGATCTATGCTCTTTAAGTAGAATCCATGTTTTTCTTGGACTAGACTTTGGAACGATACTTTTCCTCCTTCTGGATGGATATTCCAGGATCTGGAAATTGCAAACCTGGGGATTTTCAGTTCTGAAGGAGTATTGTATATTTCACTTCACTGACAGCCTCCTGAAGCCATTTTATAATTATTTTACTTGTGTGTTGTGAAATGGTATGGCTCTGAAGACAAACTTTTGTATGCACTGGTGATACACTTTATTTCTGTCCAGCTATGATCTTGTTTAAATAGGTTAAACCTGCTTGCTTTAGAACAGCTTCTGTGGGAATTCTAGATCATTTACATCCTTCCCTCTCGCCTTCTTTATCCTATTGTAGTAATCTTTCAATGAGCAAAGGTTTCAGGGATTAAAACAGCAATTGATTTTGTTTTCTAGCTTTTATTTGAATGTATCCTTTCTCTTCAAATACATTATGCATGTCCAAAGAAACTCATAAATTATAGACAAAGCAAAAGTTAAAATTAGATCTGAGTGTGGTGTAATGCCCAGAGGAAACTATTTGAAAAGGTTACAAGCTGTCAAAAAACAATTTGTATGGTTAAAAGCCACACAGTTAGATGCTGTTAATGGAGTATCCGTAACGATTATTTGGGCATTGGTTGCTTAACACGTCTCTGTGGCCACTGCTCACTATGCTTCTTTGGAAGTCAGAGAGACCTGGAATTCAGCACCTGGAAGAGCGTGTTGTCCCACATCAAACAAACAGTGCTTCTTCTTTGTTCAGATTTTAATAATTCCCCACCCTCCCTCCAAATTGTCATTGGTGCTGATTGCAGGAATAAAGACCAGTTACTTGAGTGAAAGGATCGTAAAGTCAATCATGTGGATGAAATTACTGAGCCATCCAGCCAGCTGGTCTCTATTTGGCTCCACTTGGCTCATTAGTTTATGGGGTGAATTCACTCCATATTTAAGGAAAGCAAAAACGGCATCAAAACCAGTTGGTAATTAATTGCAGCTTTTTAGAAAGGAATGCATTTGCAAGTGGAGGGTACGCCATGTCAGATTGTGCTTTCCAAGGAGGGTGTGGACCTGTCTAAAACGTAACTTTCTTCTGTGTTTATGTCCATGCTGGGTAGAGACGTCAGATACTTTTTTCAGACCCTCACCACTACTATCTGTGTTTTTATGAGTTTATTTTGCACAACTTCAAAAACCTTAACATAGTTCATCATTGGTTGGCCAGAGCGCATGCACCTCCAAAGGAGATGAGTCATTTGGACGCCTGGTCCCATCATCTTGGTTCCTGTCTGGTGTTGTCACACAGGCGATGAGAGGGGCTGTGCATCTGGAAGCGGACGTTGAAATGACTGTACGTCACAGAAAGGTCGTGGTTTCTTTGTGGTAAAATGGCCAGTGCTCATGACTTGGGCATTTAATGGACCCAGAAATAATACATACATGATTCTCTTGATGTGGAAACCTTTTACCAAAGGACATAAAAGCAGCCAAGTGACTCTGGAGCAAGAGACTCTTGCCTGACTCTTCATAGCAAGGGCCAAAGTAAGTGCACAGAAGGCAAATGCTTTTCAACCAAAGGAACCCTGTCGGACAGAGCACGAATATTTAACACTCGCTCTCATAAACACAGATAGGAAAAATCTGTGGAAGGAGGAAGCCAAATGCCGTAAATATGCCTCCCTGTGTCAAAGAATGGGATGAGTTCACACAGAACACAACCAGCAAAGACAAAGCAGATCTTCACTTGGCCACTTTTGGTGGAACAAACTGACCCAGCAGAGTAAGAGAAGTGACGAACTGAGGCATTTCTTTGGAAGTAATGAGTATTTAGGATGTAAGCCTGGTGGCTTAAGACTACAAGTTCAGAATGTGCTTGGGGGGATGGCCAAGTCTGCAAATCCCTACCAGACGCCATGACAGACAAAGGCCCCAGGACTGTCCGTGACATTTGGAACACCTTTCGTTCAAGCCTCCATTTCTCTCCAAGTCCTGCACCATCTCTAAACTTGCAAGACATGATACATAAGTTGAAAGTTAAAGAAAAGGTCGGAAATACGTAAGTAATCCAACAGAAGCGAATCTGTTTCAAATGAGGGAGTTTTAATTCTCTAATGTGTCATTAGGAACTCAAGGCCTAGGGAAAGCAAAATGCTGAAGTCATTTGCTCAGAATTACCTATTTGCTTTGTACAGGTGGGATAATTTGGAGAGCTTTTAAAGGTTTCTTTAATATATGTTTTAACTAATATTTAAAGAAATTGACGACGTTGATAGATAAAGTTTTAGCTTCAAAATCTTACAGGTAGAGGAACTGAAATTCAAATGGGTAAAGTAGTTTCCCTGAGACAACACAGCTGGGATGTCACGATCCTTTCGAGTTGGTTCCATTTGAATCTGCGAACTGTCCATTATTCTAAATTGTCTCCAAATTTAAGTTCCTCTTTCTTCCCATGTAGAAATGAAGTGTATGAAAAGCTAAAGCATGAGGGGGAAGAAGTAGACTTATTGAATTCCACTGAAAGGCGGCAGCTTTTTCAGTTTGAGTCGATGTGCTGGATTCTACCAGAGCAGATTGGTGGAGGAGAAAAATCTAAAACTTCGGAAATTCTACTTCACCATGAGCCAGGCTTTGTACTATTAGAAACTATTCTTCTTTTCCTTAAAGTCCTCAAAATTTCCCCTCACCATTAATGCAGTCTTAAAGAAAGTGAAACTGCCATTTTGCTTAAAAAACAAACAAGTGACATAGGGCTTTAAGAAATATATCACATCAGAAATGCAAATTAACGGCCTAAGTTATATAAACGACACACAATAAAACATCATAATTACCTATTATTTACACTTGTGTTCTAAGAATTACTTAAAATTAATTGGGACCAACATTCAGAATTTTAATCCCTTTATGAAATATTCATGAACACTCATAAAAACCACAAGACATTTCTTAAATGAATTAATGATATTTAATATCTTTTCCCAGAATTTAAAGGTAGAAAATTCCCAGTAGATAACTCAGCATATGCTTTTGAACTTCCTGTCAGTCTCCCTGGAGAAAGGACTACCACGCATGGTTCTTAGCTAATGTCTCTAACCCAAGTCATCCAAATGATTTCTTTCCGCTTTTACTAGTGAAGCAGACGCTCCCATCATAGTCAGTTGGACACGACAACAACACAAACGAAAATACCTTTGCACATGGACAACACTTACCCTTTCCAAAACATACATTCTGGTTTCAGGGGAAAGCCATGTACTCTTTTTTTCAAAGCCACAGTGTGGGCCACTCGGAGCACCAGGGTGCAGGAACATCTAGAATCTTATGGCAAGATTTGAAATTGCTTTTCTTTGTAATGGAAATGACTAAGAATCAAGATGAAATGGTTGAAGTTAGTGATCTGCACAAGGGGCACACACTGTGCACACATATGGCGGTGCTGAGATGGGTTCTTCTTACGTCTCTATTGGTTGTGTTCTCTATACATCCCCTCGCCACCGCCCCCACAACTTCCCTCAGTTCTAGCAGAGAGACATGAATGGTAATGAAGACTAAAGTACATAAAATAGATAATTAAATTTTAACAGTTTGTCAAGGAAGTATTACTGACAAAATACGAGGGAGGTAGTAGATGAAAAGGGGATATCAAAGATGAAATATATAAAGGCAAAGAAAAATCTGTTGCATAGGATCTAGGCACCTGGGAGACTCAACAAGTAGTAACCTTTGTTATTATCCTCATCCGCATGTCTCCAAGGCTCATCTGAGAAAGGGCATTTAACTCTGCTGATGGAAATGTTGCTAGCTCGATTTTTGAGGATGCTTTAGTAAACTTGTTTTAGGCAATCTTATAATTTCTAATGCTAGGCTCATGAGATTTAGCCACTTGGAACCCTTTCAGTCCCTGAATGAGCTCAGAAATCTCATCTCTGAATATAGAAAGTGGAGGAAAAAAACTTGTGGGGACCCGCAAAGGCAGACATGTTTAGTTAGTGGAAGGTCTGAGTGGCCAGGGATACTGTGCCCTTTAGGGTGGACAGAGTCACTTGCTCTGGCCACAGAGTTGGAGAATAATTAATGGGTAAATTCTCAGAGGGACTGTATAGTTTATCTTACTTTTATGTCATTATGATCTTTCAAGTGCATGTTAAAGAATTTTAATATGTTAATTTTAAAATGAACTAATTTAAAGTTAATTTATATTTTCAAAATTTTCTTAGATGGCTCTATCAAATACTTAAATATTAAGCTTAGTTAATAGCTTTTCTTGAACAAGAAAAAATTATGCATGGACATTTGGAAACTAACAAAATGTGAAAAAGTGAGGGAAAAACTCATTTGTAATTTCAGTCACCCAGAACAAATCACTACTAATATTTTGGTGTATTTCTGTTCTATTTTTATGGATTCAAACATGTCAAACATTTTAAAAATTTAAATTCATGTCTTCACTATTTAATAAAAATTCATCCCATGTAGATAAGTTTAAAATAGAAAGGACAAATCTCCTTTTCTCCTTCAAGATAAGCAATTTTAACAGTTTTCATTTTTCAGTTTCTGGTAGTTATCATTATAAATGTAAATAATACATTTTCCTCAATATTTTTCTAGCTTTATAAACTTTGGAAAACATCTCATGACCCCTCCTCATTATGTTCTATCTCTGTGTTTGGCCTCTGCTATGTTCTATTACAATATTATCTTTTTGACTTTCAATACCGTGTTTTGTGATTTATTAACTTTAGGCCATGTCTAATGAGATAAGATTTTTGTTGACATTTTTGATTATATTATTATTTTCCCCTTTTAAGGTTTTATAATATTTACATGCCCTAACTATAATTGTCATTGAGACTTTGTTTTTCAATCAAAAAATTTAAAATTAGTAAAACAGTGGTTATTACATTATGATTATGTGATTATTATTTGTTCTGGAATCAAACAGTGTAAATGAATCCATAGAAGAAGGGATATAATGACCCTGAAATCTCTAAACCTTTGTGCAGGAAAATATTCCTTAGCATAATACATGGAGGAATGTCAGATTCTCTCTTACGTTTTGGGAACTTTCTTTATTTCCTCTTATTCGTACTCAGTTGCTAGTGTTTGCCTGACTTAATCTTAGATCATTATTTAACTTACATTCTTTTTCGCTTTCCTTGAGTTTCATGAGCGGGCTGTATGGGAGTGGTTCAGTGGTAACTTTTCAGAATCTTTGCTCGATTGGTCAATTCTTCGTTTTGCTTTTATACTTGAATGGAGGAGTATAGGTTCACATCGATTCCTTCTCAGACCTTTAGAGGAATTGCTCCCCTGTACGGAACTCTAAGACAATCTCAACTGTCATCTTTTGTGCTAATCTTATTTTTTTCATCTTTCTTCGGTTCATGAAATTTCCCCTTTTTGAAAAGTAAAATTTTTTCACCCTTTGCTCTCCTCTGCCTCTCAATTGCTTGGTAGACGGAAGATAGCTAGCCACCTCTTTTAGCCTTTTACTCCTATTTTCCATCTTTCTCTCACCTTTGTTATTGTTGGCTGGTCTAGAAAACGTCCTCACCTCTGTACTCCTCATCACCCGTTTGTTTATTAGCATCTTTCTATTATTTAGTTTGTAAACTAAAGCTTCTATGTTGTCCTTATTCTTAATACTTCATTGGTGTCTGTAACCATGCTGTATCTTACGTTGCTCCCCCTTTGTGGTGGTCCCCTCTGATTTTGTGTGTATCTCAGCTTCTGTACCTTTACGGACGGTGACCTTCACTGTGGTTTTGGGTGTGGAGCAGAGGCTACAGATTTGAGTATTGGTGCAGTCACACGCTACCTGATTTATTTTGCGTATGCTTCTTAACCCATTCTGACCTTCACTTTCCTTACATAGAAAACAATTATTTCAAAACACTTGCCTCTTAAGATGGTTTACAAATAAGTGTGTAGGCATGTATGAAAGATTAAACTATATTCCTCTTGAAATAATCAGTCGGCAGTTGCCGAATGTGTATTGAGTTCATTATAATACTGACGCTGATTCCTGTACTTGAAATACAGCACCAGGGGAATTATGGAAAACGGAACCACTTGGGAGGGTAACACAGCCTGTAAAATAACATGCTAGTCTGTGAAGTTTGGATGTTTAATCATTACTCTGAAATTGGAGCATGAAGGAAAGACGAATGAAATGCTGTGTGTAATGTTTTAGATTCTTATTAATACAATAGATTGTCAAACGGGATTTTCTTTTTGTCTTAGCTTCTTGGTTGGGATCCAGAAGCTGAGGAAATCAGTGATAAGGGCTGCAGATTCTGAGGAAAGGTGTGGCTTTCCTCTTTCAATAGGAGAGAATTGTGTAGGTTTCAGAGAAGAGTGAGAATGTGTTTTTTTTTAAATAAACAATTGAGACATGCTTATGTACTATGCAATTCACCTATATAAAGTATATATTTTAATGGCTTTTAAGATATTTATAATTAAAAAAAATGAGAATTTCAGAACCTTTTCATTACGCCACTGATCCTTGCTCTATGTATGTCCTCTGGGTAATTCAATCATGTCCTTGCCTCTTAGTTCTCCCCACTCGATCCCCACTCCCACTGCACTACCACTCATGTACTGGCTGCCTCCCGAGGGCTGCCTATTCCGGACACTCCGCGGGAGCAGAGTCGTTCACTAGGTGGTCCTCCGTGACGAGCTTCTTCCACCATGCATGGTGTTTTTCAGATTCCTTCGTGTTGTAATATATTTTAGTACTTATTGTTTTTATTGCTTTTGTCATGTTGTCATAAAAGAAAGCTTGCGCTTTTCCTGGTTTCCCAAAGCCATATGAGACAGGTGCAAGGCCTGGACAGGAGAAGGTCTTCTGGGGAAGAAGCCTGACATAGCATTCCCCATTGGGCTGCCATGACCTTCAGAAGCTCCCAGGTTCAGGACTGCCACTGAGTTGGAGCAGAGCCTGAAGGGAGAGCCGCAGTGGGGGTGGGTTTGTACTCTTAGAGTTTGAGGATGCTGAGCTGTCCCGTGGGCCACCCGAATGCCGGAATTGTTAATGGTTAAAACCATTTAGAAAGGACCCTGCACGTGAGTGCCGCCTTCCAGGGCCAGCAGTCCCTCGGAATGGAGCACCACCTTAAAATCTGAGGCAGAACAAAAGTGGTGAGCCCAAGCGTGCATTTGCCTGTGGAGTGAGGGCAGTGGGCAGGACCCGGTCTGGGGACCACCCCCAATCCACTAAGGCAGCCCAGGAGACGACGAGTCTCCAGAGAGAGCCACAATACAGAAGCATCGCTGGCATCGATCAAGAAAAACATTTGCCTTTTCCATCTGTTTCCATGTCAGGTTGCTCTCCTGGCCCCCGATTCTGGAGGACACTGCAATAGAAAAGGAAGCAGGTCAGGAGCAAGAGCAAGCAGAAAGGTGATACAGACAGCACTGCCCATTCTGTTATCCCATTTCCGGTCCTCAAGCAGCAAACCAGGCACGTGCTGGGACAGGAGACAAAGTTTTGGAAGGAACGTGGATTGGATATTTTTACATCTGAAAATAATACTGTTCCAATACCCAAAAGTGAACATAAAAGCTTCAGAGAACTTCCTAAGATTTTTTTCCCAAGAGGACAGAAAAGAGATCTCATGGAGAATTTCTTAAAACAGCGATGGAGAAGAAGAAAATTAATTCTTAGTTGCACCTGCTGAGTCCAGCCTGTGCGGTATACACACCCCTGCATGCAGATCCAGGCTCCAGAAATTCCCACAACACTGCATTTTCTTAGGCTGATGAAACATCTTTAAGCTTCTTGGTCCGTGAATCACAGAAAATAGTGAAGTGGAGTTGTGTAAAACTTATACTCGTACATAGGGTGATGAGGGAGTCAAACCACAGAACCCCAGTTTGTAACCAGCAATTCATAACTGGAGTGTGCAGCCTTGGGGTTTGGGGCACTCTCCTCTAATAATTTAACATCGTGATTAAAGATCTTCATTCTCCTCAGAGATCTCATTTTTTAAAAAATAAAAGTTAATTTAATAAGTGAAAATATTTAGTCAATGACATGGTCCTGTGAAAGGATAGGATAAGTAGAAACAATGTTTCAAATTCATGTGTTCACATAAATAAAGGGTAAATTGCAGAAAGCTGATTTAGGTAGCACACTCCTCAAGGCCGGATAGGAACAGCAACTGGGTCACAGTGCCTGAGACTGCACCCCTGCATCTTGGTCATGTCAGGGCCAAGATCAAGAGAAAACTCACGCGCTGAAAAACTTGGCATGGCGTCTTAGAGACCCAGAGCACGGAGGCCCTTTACACAAACAGAACAAATCCTTTTCAGTGCTTTTAGACCTTAACAAATATGGGGTGATGTATAAAACTGTGCTCCCCCCACTATGCGGCCGGCCCCCGCCCGGCAAACCTGAACTCTTTTCAGCATTTCTTAAATCTGCCCCATTGAACAATCTGTGTTCATTGTAACAAATACAATCTCATTGAATTGGATTCTGAAGAGACTTTATAGTCGGGGGAGAAAAGAAGACTGATTCTGTATTCTCTTTAGTTTAAACAAGGGATGGAGTGCAGCAAATGAGAAATCTGGGCTGAGCTAAGTTCCCTGGAATGGGTGGGGAAGGAAAGGGTACGATATTGGATAGCCTCGTGTTAGGGTAGGGGATCGATTTTTAGGTGTCCCAGACATAAAAACGAGGTTTAATGTGCTTTAAGTGACTGATTGGTGCCACTGAGCATTTTCCTGTCACAGTACGCCACATATCTTGTGTTTAAATGTCTTTTGAATGCAAGGTGGGCTTGGAGTCAGGTCATCAAAATTATAAAGAGGGAGAGGAAAGACACACCAGGAGCTATTTTACAGATGTTACAGAAATGAGACTGATCTGAATGTGTACAGTTTGTGTTGGCTTCCTGGCCATCACAGTCTGATAAGCTGCCCTATCTTCCAGGCACACAAAATTCATTGCCTAATATCATTATGATTAGCTACGGCTGTCTTGTTACTCACCCATTGCTTCAGTTGTATCAGGAATAAAAATAATAAGTTATAAGCTTCCCTGCTGCTTAACCTAACAACAAATCACTCCAATTCCAAGCCCAATGTCTATGACTCAAAGCAAATTAGGATCAGGCAGACAGATTTCTTCTTCCTTCACCAGGGCAGCTGACCTCTCTCCCCTGAAGCTGTCGACCCATGCAAATGTTACATTTAGGAACTCATTCTTGATTTTCAGGAGTTACAAATCCCTAATAACTTAACAAGCAAAACATAGAGTTGGCCTTGTAATGCCTCAGCACACAAATTAGCTAGCCAAATAAAAAGGATTTAAAAAATCTTGAAAATAGCCCTTATCATCAGTCTCCCATTCAGGAATAATGAAGGAAGATGGTTTATACAGATTTAGTAATAAGACACGACATAAATGTAAATATAATGTGTTGACCTTTCTTCTGGCGAACAATAAGCATTTTGTTCATTATTCAGAGCCTCTTCGTTTACAATGAATGTGGTGATGAATCGAAGTTATGACATCAATTAAATCACAAGTTTATATTATTTTCAAACAGACAAAATGCAGATATTTTAAGGCAGGTAGCAAAAATGATGAGTTACTATCTATTCTTGGTCTCTAAATGAGTTATACATATTCAAAAAAGGAGCATTAAAGACGCTGTGCAAAGCCAGCACCATATATTACTTTTGCCCTGAACAAAGATAACATTTGTAGAATCCCATTTAGCAATAAATCTCTTAGATTTTTTTCAGTTAAAATCTTATGATCCCAATGGGAAGAATAGATAATCAGTAAATAGAACTCGGCTATCTGTCAGGAATTTGCCTGAATTAAAGCTGAACTATCTTGACAGGGAGATGGAGAAAAAAAAATTACCTTTGGTATTCTGATGAACGTATTTAAATTTTTATTTAAAGGTGTCGCTAAAATGGAAACAAAAGTACTTACCTTGTCACATTGGAAAAACACAGGATGTATAGTATATAATTACCCATGATATAAAGTAAATGTCCTTGGACAAAAGATACAGACCATAGAACAATTCGAAAGAATATTGAACTTTTTTTTTTGTACGAAAGGTCTTTATTGGCGGGGGAAGCTGCAGAGCAGCATTAAGGAGGAGGGAAGAGAGGAGAGGAGACAGAGAAGGGGGAAGAGAGAGAGAGAGAACAGGAGAGGAGAAGATACACACAGGGGGGGATGGGAGAGAGGAGAGAGAGAGAGAATATTGAACTTTAATATGTTTTTAGAAGCATTAGATAACAAAATACAAATAGTTTGACATGTTTCTCCTTTTAGTGATTTCAATCTTAGAAAGAAATATAGATTAAAATTTGTTTTATAAGTTCTCTCTTTCAAACAATGGTTATGTAAGGAGAGAAAAAAACGTGGGAGGAGAGTTAAAACATTCTAGAATATTCCACATGATACATCTAGCAAGACATGACCATCTTTGACTCTTTGGAGCATTGCAGTGTCTGGCACTGAATGTAACTTAGTTATGGAGCCCTTATGAGTCAAATACTCATTTTCCCAGCACAGAAGAATTAAAATCTTTTCATTGTCTTGTTTCTCTGGAAAAAAAAAAGATTCCCCCATGGAGATCCTATACCATGCCAAGGGGTTTTCTTGAGATCAGGGCTGCCTCCTGAACATCTCTGCGCAGAACTCCTGTGAATTTGAATTAGACTTCTTTGGAAACCATCAGAGGATGGTGCAGCCTGGTGGTAGGAGCGCTGGCGGGGTCGGGCGGGGAGGCAACTTTGAAAAAAAAGCCTCTTTCTCAAACCAATGAAAGAGAGGTGAGCAACTGCTACCAGAAAAGGCCAGGGAATCTACTTAGAATTGAAACCAATAGAAAATAATGGAAAAGTAAGTGTTGGATTGAGATTTTATCTAGAAATAACATTGAAAATAGTAAAAAATATTTTTAAAACAGAATTTAAGTTGTCATAAAAACTGTCCTGTATTACTTCGAACAAACGAAGAATTGACTTAATCTTAGATTTTTTTCCCCCCAATAATTTTTATATCTTAATTTTAGGGCACCCAAGTCTTCACTTTCTACTTAATTATTTGGTTTTCAAATTGTTCTCTTTTGACTCTCATCACGTTTTAAATTTTCCCTCTTTTCAATTGTCTGCTCTTGACTCATAGGATTTTCCCCTGTGACTTGAGCAGGTCTTCAGTATCACTTTAATAAACTTCATGAAATCCTACATTTTGAAAATATGTTCAGTTTAACTTTTAAACTTGTTTTTCTATTTGCGTAAAACGATGCAGTTTTCTCGGTGAAGATATTTGTGTCTGTTTGATAATCTACTGAAGACCAGGTGAAAACATTCCTGGGTTAATAACAGATAATATTTTGAAAGTGAATTATATTCTAAACATTTACCATGTATGGACTTGTGCTTCAGAATTTTCCCTGCCTTATATAAGAAGGAGGGGCAATTTATAATAGCTTCGGTTTGCTTATTTTAGTCTTAAATCCTTAGATTTCTCTTTACTGGAAATCTTTAGTTGTTTCCATTTATTACCTGAGCAGTCATGGTTGTTCACTATCCATCAGGCACTGTGCTGGGCCCTGGAGATATACAGCTGGATGGTGCATCTCTCCCCACAAGGAGCTCAAGGTGTAGCAGGAGAAACAACTGAACAAACAAGTAGAATGTCATCTTAAAAAAAATTAAAAAACAAACAAACACTAGTGGTTATAATACATTTCCTATGTGTCAGATACTATGCTGGATACGTAACTTAGATCATTTCCTTTAATCCTAACAATGTATTGGGTGGTGAAGTCTAGGCTTGCACCCAGGTTTTTATGAGGCCAAAGCTGTGTTCTTTACCACCATACTCCACCGTTTCCTCATAGTGCAAGGACCGAGGTTGATGTGCTGTTAAGAACATCCAGGTGGGGTCACTAATGCTGAAGGTGTTTAAGAAGACCTTTCTGGGGTTGTTATCTCAGCGGGAAGTTGAAGGGTAAGTGTACAACCCCTTGGCAAAGCAGAGTCAGATGGAGACATGGTGGAGAGAGGTTGGATTCAGCAAATTCCTCTTTGTTTCCTTCACTGTTATAAGCGTAGCTAGAGCACGGACCATTTTACAGTACATTACCTAGAATATAACAACATAATTTCATTGACAATCAGGCTTAGTGTTCCTAACACCAGAAAATTCCAAATAAAATCTTATATCTAATCATTATCCCCATTTTGGTCCAAAAGATTTCAAAAACCCACTGCCTCCTGCGGTGTACTTAAGAGGGACTGTTACTCAATTTATCAATGCTGCTTCTGATTCCTTCTACAATGTATATTTACCAAGAAATGTCACATGGGATTTTGCATTTATATAATGCTTTTTAGGGCAATGAAAACCTAATAAAACCAGTCGGCTTATTTAATGTTCAAAGTGTTTAATAAGCTTTTTTTTTTTTTGAATGAACCATTTAAATGAGCTTTTTTTTCTTTTTTCATTAATTAACTCACCAGTGCACCAAATTCGTATGAGATAAATGAGTTGATAGGGTCCCCAGTTCAGTTGAAGATGCAATACGGAAAGCACTAATTAGGCAGGCAAGAGCTCCAGATAATTAAATAGTGATTAATAGATTTTTTGTGCTACCAAAATTAAAAGTAACTAATTGGTTGAAAAAAATATTTAAAATTGTGTGCTTGGAACCTACATGTTAGGTCTGATTCCGTGGGATACTAAGATTATTTCGGTTTTGCTAAGAGTGAAGTTTTTATTTATTTTTTTACTCATTTTTTTCCTCCCCTTCTGACATCTTGCGTCAACGTGTCCCCATGTTAAATAGTAGAACATAATGGAAGTTTATGCAATTAAATATGGCAAGAGAGTTTATAGACCATTCATCATTGGATATGGATCAGATACTGTGGATTTCAAAAAATAAAAGGGAATTCCATTTCTAGCCTACTCTTGCCTGAAGCTCACCTAATGAAATCTTTCTCACTCATGGAATTAACAGTGTATCCAGCTGAAAAGTATTTAACATTCTTTGTGCATACTAAGCGTGCAAAAGTAGAATAAAACCTTGCATACTTACAGGGGATTTTTGTTGCTTTTTCTTCAGCCCAAATTAGTCCGCTCTTGTTCATTTAGTGCGTTTGAAAGGAGCTGAACTTTTAAAATTCTGAACTGTCAGACCCCATCATTTCATTTGACAGCTGACACTTTGAGAGTGAGGAGCACACAAATCATGTGAGTGGAGTGAAACGCTGCTAATAAATGCTATTGTTTTTCCCGATGGAAAGGAGCACCTCCAACAACTGTTTGCAGATCCAACTGGTTTGTTATGATGCAAAATGCATGTTTGGCTGTCACCATTTATGTTTACTACCTGCAGAGCATAAAATTGCTGATAAAAAAAATTGAAGAAACATAAGGCCGGAGTCATTAGCAAAAGAACCGTGCTTTTTCTCCTTTGGGCTCCTCCCCCCTTACCCCTCAACTTGTTCATTTTAATATGATCAACATTGAGTCTTACTTCATTAAGGCATGGAGCTAAATAAATAATGTATGGCTCTTGAGATAATTATAAGACTTTTGTATTTATGGAAAACAAGAATTCTGAAACATTTGCTTGTCTGTTTATACTGCGTACTTTTTTAGCAGGCTGGAGAACTTGTAAAAATTGGCTCTGCCATTTTGAAATTTTATTTAAGAATATCCACAATGCTTCTGGAGGCTGTTAAGCTCTGCTCTTCTACCATGAACGTTCTGAGGCCGGAGTGTTTGTGAGTGAATTGGAAGGAGGCACCCTCCTGATATAGAAAATCTCTCCCTTCTTCAGATCTGTCCACCTGACTAAACTGTATAGATGCACATTATATTTCATTGGAAGCTTTCTTTGTTAATGTTAATTAATTATACAGCAAGAGAATCATTCCTCCTTGGTCCTATGTGCACTCACGTGGAGAATAATACTTAGTTTGAGAAATAATATGTTTTGCCTACTTCATGGCAAAATAGCTCTCATAATATTTTGACCTCACAAACCTCTTACAAATTTGCTTACAAACTGAGTATATGTCTTTGTCTATCTTCGTAAACTGCAGAAGAAGTCTAATAAATTGAAATAGGTCTGACCCAAATAATGAACCAGAAAGGTTATAGTTTGGGGTTTAAGTTTGGAGAAAAATATAGGAGCGTGGGAAGCTTTGGAGTAACTTGTATTTGGTTTTTCTTTCTACATCATGACTTTGAGTTTTCGATGCAAATAGTAGGTAAAGGAAATTATTTTCAATATTGTTTCTTGCTGATGAACTGACAGAGGTAACTCAATTAACCATCTAGACAGGAAATATACATACATATGAAAACCTTAAAGAGCTCATTACCATTTAGCCTGGAATACTGTTAACATCTCCTGCACACATTAATGCGTGTGTGTGCAAAGAACAGTTGATGAGACCAGAACAATCAGTTCTTGCATTATTCTCCACCGAATTTTTCAGTGCCTCAATGTATCCATGTGAAAAATGAGTCAAGAAAAACGACTTTCTAACCAACCAAAGGCCTTGGACTTCTGTGGATGGGTAGCCCTTTACATTCATGGGAGTGAAGACACAAATGCTAAGTGCGTGATTTCACGTGCTCTTCACAGGAAGCTGTGGACCAACGATGTTCCCCAGGGAGGATGGAAGTCCTCTCTGAGAAGCCGTGTTGCTTTCCCGTCTAGTTTTCCGGCTCTGACCTCTCCTCAAGAGTTTCCTTGAAATATGTTTAGCTTCATGTCACCGTCCTGCTGTTTGCTTACTCACCTTCTCAAAACCAACAGGTCAGAAGTCAATAGGTACTTTTTAAAATTCATGACTGTCATAGGAGGTATGATTCCCAAGACAGCTGTGGCAAATGGCCAGGCTCACACATGGATAATATCCCGAGTGCTGTTGTGTGGTTAAGATTTGTACTGGCGTTGCCCCTTACGCCCACAAATAGGCTGTTTGCTTGGCCTGTCATCCCCTTCCAAAGGCACTTAGGAAGGGTGGAGGCCCAGAATGCGAGAACGCGCAGTTAAGTTCCTCCGTGTGAGAGCACAAATGAATTACAGTTCCAGTGACCCAAGTCTCAGAGGCAGTTAGGGAGGTTTGCAGTAGTTAAGCCAAGGTAACTTGCAAAGGGCCCAGTTCCATGGCTGACGTGCTCTTTAAATCAATACGTGTCCGCGGACATTATATATGATAGCGTATGGAGGCAGGCAAACAAGGAATTGAGGCCCCAGAACAGATTTAAAGGGGAGGAAGCGTGTCTTTATGTGAGGCTGGATTTTCAAGTATTATCTAGGGCAAAAGTTTTCTTAAAATCTTAAATTACCTGTCATGCGATAGCTGAGAACAGTTTCTGAGACTCGACTTTGCTCTGACACACTCCTGACTCATAATGTCAGGGACCCCTGAAAGGGTACTTTGAAAGATATATTGCAAATTGTTATGCAATTCCCTATCCCTCTGGCCAGGAGAATTAGGAATTGGGGGGTTTTTTTATGTGGGGTAGAGGAAAGAGTGGGTAAAGACTTGACATGGAAATTTATTTTTAAGGACACTAAAACCTAGCAGTTTTTACTGCATAGCCACAGGATACTGGCTAAAATAATTTAAAAGGAGGCAGTGGAAAGACGGAAGGGATGGCCTCAGAGAGTAGGTTCTGGAAAACTCTTTCAATACAATTTAAATGGAAGAGGACATCATTGAACTCAGACTCTTTCCTTTTTTTTTTGGAAGCCCTGAGGTCAGACACAGCCCTTGCTAAATGTCCAGTGTAGCTGGTTTGAGTACTAGGTGGATTGTACACAAAGAAAAACCAGTCAGGAGCGCTCTCGGAGCGTTGACTTGGGCCGATTGTCTATCTGCAGAGTGCAGATTAATCAATATTTTCTAAGTGGTTCCTGTGGGTAAAAGTTTTGGCGTTGGAGTCAGACATATCTGGGTTCTAATCCCATCTCCACATGTGGTTACTGACTGCTGCTGAAGATTCAGTTTCTTTATCTGTTAAAGTTGAACATAGTATCTGTCTCCTCTGAAATGAGATTATGGATGGAAGCTGCTGAGCGGAAGTCCCGGCACTCTGTCCAGGAAGTCCCGGCACTCCGTCCATGCGCAACACAGGTTAGCAGTTATACACAGAAACTAATAAAGGGCAGCTGATGTGATCACGTTGATCACAGTACAAAGTATGCGAGGGCGGCAGTCTGAGCCGAGTTGGCCTCCTATAACTGAAATGCTCTGTTTGTAGCACACTGGGTTAGGGAAAGATAACCTGGGTTCTTCCTTAATGTTATCACCATTGAAAACACTGCGGAGAGGCCATATTCTGAATGTTTTGTAACAGTAGCATTTGGATAAATGTAAAATATTGAATGTTCTTGGACAAGAGTGATTCACTGAGTGTTCTTCATATGTGAGCATGTATGGCAAGCTCTGCAGATTGAGACAGAATTGGTAACAATACTCAAAAATAAGACATTATGGGGACTCGTGCACAAATGACTTTACATTGTGTGAATGAACCTTTTGCCAGTGAAAGAACGGAGAGGATGTGAGATCTCTTCTATTCACAAAGCCTGAGGGGAAAAAACCCTCAAGTATCAGAAACATATGGTTTTAAAGTTCTGTGTCTGAGCCTGCAACACTGATGGAGTTTTATGTAAAGAGATAAAAATCTGTGCACGGACTGTCACAAGCTGTTTAGATGAACAGAGTCACTGCTGCTAAACCACTGTTGATATTCTTAAATGAGTTGCAATGAGAACCACCTGTAAGCCAGGCAGTTTGGGAAGCAGTGAAAATCATCAAGGGACATAGGTCAAAATAATGTAAATGAGGTCGGTAAAGAGAGGCTGAATAACATCAATGAGTCAAATGGGGAAGAAAAAACTCAAGAACAAAGATACAGACATAGGTGTGACTTCCGCTGGAAGCACAGCCCAAGTGCACTTGAGAGTGATGAGATTTACTCCATGGTAGGCTGGAAAATGGGGATTCCCAGGTCTATTCACTTTGCATATTATTTATTCTAATTATGGTAGGCCCAAAGTGGTTGACAGATGACACAGTTTCAGAAAACATATACAGTATTGAGAAATAGAATGACGGAATTTAGAGTTGAAGAACTTCCTAGAAAGAATGGTTGTCAGTGTCTCTTGTGGAACAGAATAAATTGAAGGAGAGATATGAATTTATAAACATTTTTTATTTTCCTAGGTGAATTTCCATACTTTACCTCATTTGAACCTCATGAGGCTTGCAGGGTAAAAGAAAGCTTGACTGTCTAAAAGCCTGCATGAAATATTTTGTTCTGGGTAAATTTGATGAGGCATAATGAAAATTAAGATAACTAGAGATAAATTAGATGGAATCTACCACTTCTGAGCATTTGGCTCTCAAAGACTCTAGCCTCATTCTTGTCAGACTCCCATTAATAACTTTGCTAGATTTTTATTAAATGGTTAAACTATTATAGATATTGATGTGTGTGTAAAGTTTCCCACTGCTGGTCATTTTTTATCAACTTTCTATTATAGATCAGGCACTGGGTATATCACCTAGTTTGTGTGAGCTTCAAGTTCAGGGTCAGAAACTTGACATAAAAGGCATATCTATTTCTCAAGTTTGTAGCTGTGAGGAGTAAAGGTAACAATGTTTAAGGAGAGCCTATTGTGCTCTGTAAATTATTAGTATTATGACTATTAGTTTTAGGGGGATGGAAATAATGGGAAAGGGTAACTTAACCAGGGAGATGAGTACACGTCAAAGGCATGGAAGTATAAGGATGTACAGAATATTCAGGAATGACCAAAGGCTGGAGTATGAGGGTATAGAAGCAATACTGTGATGGGGTGATGGAGTTTTCTATGGATGGCCTGAATGCTGAGTTATGGAGTTTGGGCTTTATTCTAGGTCCAATAGGGAGTCAATGAGTATTTTAAAAGAGTATTACACATTCTGGAAAGATTGTCCTATATGCTGGAAAAGTGCCCAATAGTACATTATCAATGAGAGACCACAGAGTAGTTTTAAGCACTGGGCACCATTTCTCTTTTGCTTTCTCCTTTTCTCTGGCCCTGGCCTATATCATTCTTTGACTGTCCTTCAATAATTTTTGGTCTGTGGTGTACGTTAGTAATCATCTGTGGAACTTTAGAAATATAATAATTCTTAGGCTTTGCTTGAGCCTGTTGAAGTAGCATCTGGGTGGTAGGACCCAGCCTATACATTTGAAAAATCAATACAGGTGATTCTGATGTAGACAGGATTGAGAGCCACCTTTTGCACTTGTTCTGTACCTAGTATCATCCTATGATTTAAGAAGGAGGCTCTTTAATTTGCAAGAAATAGCCATGCCTTATGGTGGCCTATTTAGACATCTAACAGAAATAAGAAAG
>CAUYON010102856.1:0-36608 GCA_963573935.1 Arctocebus calabarensis | reverse complement strand
GCATTTCCTTGATCACTATATAAAGACATTAATACTCTACCTTTAATAAGTTTCACCAGTACCCTACTAAGATGCACCGTAGGTGTGTTCCCACTAATTGCCCTCCCTCTACCCATCCTCCCCCCACCCCTCCCCTCCCTTCTCCCTTTCCCTGTATTCCTGTGCTATAATTGGGTTTTAGCCTTCATATGAAAGCTATAAATTAGCTTCATATTAGGGCTGAGTACATTGGATACTTTTTCTTCCATTCTTGAGATACTTTGCTAAGAAGAATATGTTCTAGCTCCATCCATGTAAACATCCTTAATCCTTCATCTCCCTTTGTTATTTGCCCTCAATACCCATCCAACTTCCCTGTACTTTCCATGTAGCACAAAAGTGAATTGCATATATTGTGGTTTTCAGAAAGGAGTCATCAAAATTTATTGGTCAAAGCAAGACCAAGACAGAAGCAGGAGCTGCAAGTTTTCAATGTTTCTGAATCCTCACATACAGATAGCACAACCAAATAGTAAAGCCAAAAATTTATAAAAGTATTTATAATAAAATTGGGATGATAGCCCTGTAACCCTAAAATATACCTCAAGTAGGAGAACCAAACACCAAAATCCATAAGATCTACAAGGTAGTAGAAGACCCAGGTGAGGTAGCTCAAACCTGTAATCCCAGCACTGTGGGAGACTGAGGCAGGAGGTTTGCTTGAGCTCAGAAGTTTGAGACTTGTCTGAGCGAGAGTGAGACCCTGACTCATGAACAAAATAAAAACCCAGCTGGGTTTTGCAGTGAGCACCTGTAATCCCAGTGGCTTCAAGAGACTGAGAGAGTAGGCTGTCCACTGCAGTCTGAGGTTACAGTGATGCCACTGCATTCTGCTCAGGACATAGGGTCAGACTCTGTCTCAACAACAATCAGAAAAGAAAGAAAAGAAAAGAAAGGGAAAAAAATCCATAGAAGACAAAGAAAGGTAGGAAAGAGTGAGATCTGATGGCTCTGAGAACAGGAAACCACTTAGTTAGCCAAAGTAGTTGTTGGAATGCACAGGTGGCTGATTTGAGAATGGTATCAGAGCTTTCACATTCTTTAATGCTGGGTGAATTCATGGCGTCCACATTAAGAAGGACTAAAAGAGCTAGAGCAATGTAGGTCCTCTGAATTCTCATAACCAATGCGTCAGACCTCCCACTCTAAGGGGAAAACAAAGGAGGATAACAATAAAGCAAATGCAAAAAGAGAACGTCTACATGCACGCTATACCATTCAGTCTCAAGTAGCATCATGTGGCATTAGAGGGCTTGAAATATGCCTAGTAAAAAAGAAATATTTAATTTTAACATTTAATTAATTTAAATCAAAAACAATATATTAATTTCTTTTCCATTAAATACAACTTTATTTTGGAATGTTTGTATTGCACTTTAACTGTTGCATCATGTAAGATATTCTTTTTTTTAATTTTTATTAAATCATAATTATGTACATTGGTGCAATCATGGGGCACAATGTGCTGACTTTATATACAATCTAAATATTTTCATTGAACTATTTAACATAGCCTTCATGGCCTTTTAATCACTATATGAAGTCATTTATATTCTACGTTTAGTAATTTTCACTTGTACCCTTGTAAGATGCACCGTTAAGTGTGATCCGTTCAATCACCCTCCCTCCATCCATCCTCCCCCATCCCCTCCCCTCCCTAGCCCCTTTCCCCATTTCTTGTGCTATAACCTGGGTTTTAGCCTTTATATGAAAGCTATAGATTAGCTTCACATAGTAGGACTGAGTACATTGGATACTTTTTTTTTTTTATTATTCTTGAGATACTTTGCTAAGAAGAATATGCTCCAGCTCCATCCATGTAAACACAAAAGAGGTAAAGTCTCCATCTTAGTATCACATAAAAAGTCTATGTGAGTTGGTATCAAACGGTTGATTCTCTTCAATGATTTTTTTTGCTACACTCTTACATAAATTGTGTGTATTAAGATATTTAATGCAGATAGCATGATAACAGTTGATACAGATATCAATCATAATTGATCATTGAACTGACATATAAACATTTATTCTTTTAATTATAATTGAATTATTTTTCCAGTTGAAAAATAAGTATGAGCCAGGTGTAATGTCTCATGCTTGTAATCCTACGACTCTGAGAGGCCAAGGCAGGTGAATTGCTTGAGCTCAGGAGTTTGAGACCAGCCTGAGCAAAAAGCAAGAGCCTGTCTCTACTAAAAAAAAAATAGAAAAACTGAGAAAAGAGGATTGCTTGAGCCCAAGAGTTGGAAGTTGCTGTGACCTATGATGCCACAGCACTCTACCTGGGGCAAAAGCTTAAGACTTTGTCTCAAAAAAAAAGGAAAAAAAAAGTATAGAGACATTTTTAATTTAATTTAATTAATTTATTTTTCTTGAGATTTAATCTGACTAAGTCACCCTGAGTAGAGTACTGTGGTGTTATAGCTTACAGCAATCTCAAACTCTTGGGCTTAAACAATTCTCTTGCCTCAGTCTCCCAAGGAGCTGGGACTACAGGTGCCCACCATAACACCTAGCTATTTTTTTCATTGCAGTTGTCATTGTCATTTAGCAGGCCTGGGCTGGATTCGAACCTGTCAGCTCCAACGTATGTGGCTGACACCCTAGCCGCTGAGCAACAGGCGCCGAGCCTGTTTTTAATTTTAAAATGAAAGTATACTATTGATATCTGGTTCACTCTTTTGTATTTCTCTGTAGTATTCTTGTAGCATTCTATTGTTTAGATATTCCTCTGTTGATAGCCGTAAGAAATGTATTTTCTCTTTGGTTATTGTAAGTAATTGAACAGTGCTGGTGGAGTCCAAAGTGAAGGGCAAGGGAAGTCAGAGAATCACAGCTCCTATGTATTTAAAAGGCAACATAAAAACACAACAATAGAAGAAGGAATTCTGATAAGAAAAGATTTCCTTTCTGTTTCTCAATAAAACTTCTTAAACAAGAAAGAAGAAAAAAACTTTCGTGAGTCAACTTTCCTTCTAAAATTTCAGGAAAAGAAATTTTCTACCAAAGTAAGGAAGAGAAATGGATCTAGGTTGAATCTCATTTAAAGTTATTATGAAAACTCCAAGCAGCGTGCTCACATCCTCAGCCCCATTGCCCTGTGAAGCCCTGCACCACCCGGGACACTATAGATGCCAACCAGCTAGATGACCCTCACTAGATTTGGCCCTTTGACCTTGGACTTAGCATCCATAAATGTAAAATAAAAATTTCTTTTCTTCATACACTACCCAGTTTCAGGTATTCTGTTACAAGCAATGGAAAATACACTAATACAGAAAATTGGCCCTGAGAAGTGTGTTTTTGCTGGTAATCTAAAAATGTGGAAGTGGCTTTAGTATTAGTTAATAGATGGAGAGTGGAAGAATTTGGAGAAGCAGGCTAGAAAAGTCCTAGATTCTGGTGAGGGCTAAGAAGACTAGGAAGAGTTTGGCATTCCCTAGAGATTGGCTAAGTGGTTGTGACCAGAGCCCTGATGGAAATCTCAGCAGTGAAGATTATTCTGGTGGAGCAGAGGAAGAAAGTATTGGAAACTGGAGTCAAAGCCATTCTTGTTTTAAGCTGGAAATGAACTTGGCTGAATCGTGCTTGAGGACTTTGTGGAAGGGTGAATTGAGGGATGAATCCTGGTACAAGAAATTTCTAAGCAGCCAAGTGTTTAGGCTGCCTCATGAGTACTTCCAAGAAAAGGGAAATGAGAAAAGATTGGAAACTGCAGCTGGGCCATGTGGAGGAGAATGATAGAGCATTTTCAGCAGAGGAATTCAAGAGTGTAAAGTCACTACCTGCTAAAGACATTAGCATGACTAAAAGAGAGACAGATATTAATAGTCAATACAATACAAAATGCCTCAAAAGCATTTCAGAAGGCTTCCAATCTTCCCCTCACAGCACAGGTTAAGAAGACTAGAAGGACAGAATGGTTTCTGGGAATAGCCTAAGGACACCACTTCCATGCACCACCTCAAAATTCTGCTCCCCATATCACAGATGTTCTGGCTATTGCAAGTGGACCTAGGTGCATTCATGGACCACCTCCAGAAGTTACCAGTTCTGAACCCTGGGCAGAGTCCAGATGGTGCTAATTCTGCAGCCTTGCAGAAACAAGAGCTATGGAGGCTAAAAAGAATCTCAAATGATGACATTGAGACCAAGGAAGCCCAGACAGACATTGGTCTCATGGAAAGAACCATCTTAAACCCCAACTACAGCCATGGTGAGCAGAAGTGTGGGGTTGGAACTGCGAGAAAAAGGCTCCATCCAGGCAATACCTAGTGAAGTTGTGGGAACAAAGCCACTGCCAAGAGTCTCCATTAGGGTAATGTCCAGTGGAACCATAGTACCAGGACTGCCACCAAGACCCCACAACCATAGACCAACCAAGACCAACTAGGGACAGCTGCGTAGATTGGGCCCAGCCAAGCCACAGGTATAGGACTGCCCAAGTCCTTTGGGACCCAGCCCCCTCCAGAAGATTGGAGAGATTGCTAGACATAGAATCAAAAGAGATTATTCTGGAGACTTTAGACCCAATGTCTGCTTTCTTAGGTTTCAGACTTGCTTGGGCCTGTCACCCCTTTCCTCTTCCCTATTTCTCCTTTTTGAATGGGAACATGTACTCTATGCTTAGCCCATCATTGTATCTTGGAAGGATATAACTTATTTGGATTTCAAAGCTTCACAGGTGGGACTTTGTACTTTTTGGCTGGTGCTGTAGTCACTTAATGCTTTGGAATCATGCGAATGAAAAGAATGTATTTGTGGGTGTTGCCTGTGGCTCAAGGAGTAGGGCACCAGCCTCATATGCTGGAGGTGGTGGGTTCAAACCCAACCCTGGCCAAAAACTGCAAAAAAAAAAGGGGGGGGATAAGTTTTATAGGCCCAGGGGTGGAATGCTGTGGTTGGCATGTCCCCTCCAACACTCATATTCAAACTTAAAACCCAAAGTGGCAATATGATGGAAGAGGGGTTTCAGAGGTTACCAAGTCATAAGTCTCGGCCCTCAGGAATGGATAAATTTATTCACGGATTAATGGGTGAATGTCTTCATGGGTACTATAGGAGGGGAACAGGTGGCCCTATGACAAGAGACAGAGAGACCCAAGCTGGCATATTAGCACAGTCAGCCTCCTCACCCTGTACAGCCCACATCCCTCTGGAGCAGCATAGAGAGCCCCTGCCAACAACGAGACCTTCACCAGCTACAGCCCATGACCTTGGACTTCCCAGCCTCCAGAACAAATCTATGCCTTTACTTTACAAATTAAAGAAATAAATGAAGGAGCAGAATAACATGCTTACATGTAATAAAAGCATACTAGAGGTATATTTAAAAATGTAAAAATTGCAATCTATTTCAAAAAGAATTTTTTGATAGTCTTAGAATTATGTGACATGAGAGAAAAACATGAATCAGAATTTTAAAACTCAGAACTAAAGTGATAGAACTCTTGAAAAATTTGCTATCAAAGAAAAAATATTTTTAGAATAAAAGATGGAATAAGAATGGAACAAAAATAAACAGAAATAGAATATACTAAGTTAAATAAAACCAAAAAATACACTTTAAATAAAAATTTTTAAAAATAGATAAAAATTGATTATAAGAGGATTACAATTGATTACCAAATGCAATCAGTATAATCTGGTTTCTTGTATCCTCAGGGAATCCCCAACAATAAAAAAAAAAAAAAAGATAAAAATAATCCAGAGAAAGAGATAAATACTGATGATCAAAGACCAAACATACGGATAATACCAATCCCCAATGGAGAAAACTGGAATAATGGAAAAGATCACATACTACTACACTCTATCTAATTCAAGAAAACCTATTATGAAACAAAAATATGTGTAATCATATATTGAAATAGCATATTGGAGTCCCCACAAATATCAACCCAAATTACAAACATCAGTGCATCTGGTAATAAAATTATTAGATAGGAAAGAACAAAGGAAAAGAAGAAGGGAAGAAGGAAAGAAAAAGTGAGGAGGGAAGAAAGGAAAGGAAGGGAGGCCGGAAGAGAGTTAGAAGAACACTTATAAATAAATAAGTACCCGCTAGGCATCTAGAAAACATATTTGTAATAAAATAACACATTGGGATTTAGTGAATTGTTCACCTAATAATTACGAAGTAACATAACACCCCTACTACGGCAGCTTGCTCTGCGGTGCCTGCGTAAGCTCAGCTTCCAAAGTAGTGATTAATTCCTTTTTCTCCTGGAGTTTAATTTTTATTTTCATATCTTCCTCTGTCGAATTCTGTTCATGCAGAAAATGCAAGTGATAAAGTCATTTCATTACAAGAGTTACAATTAGGGCCCGGCACAATGGCTCACACCTGTAATCCTAGCAGTCTGGGAGGCCAAGGTGGGTGGATTGCCTGAGCTCTTGGGTTCGAAACCAACCTGAAGCAGAGAGAGACCCTGTCTCTAAAAGATAGTTGGACATTGTGTCAGGCACATGTAGTCATAGCTGCTTGGGAGGCTGAGGCAAGAGAATTTCTTGAGCCCAAGAGGAGGAGATGGCTGTGAGGAGGGCGATCAAGTGAGACTCTGTCTCAAAAACAAACAAACAAAAGAATTATAATTAATATATATTTGATCTTTTGCTATAATTTTCCCTTTACAACTGGTGAAAGCAAGAAAAACGACCTAACCTAACCACAAGTAAAGAATCCTAGGGTTTTCTAGTTACAGTATGGCCATTAGAAGCATCCTACCACAGATAACAGCTCTTAACCTTGGATAAGACAGAGAAAAGTCATCTGAAAAGACTGGAGAGCAACTATAGCAGGAAAATGCTGGGAAGTGATACTTGGGACTGAGTTTCCCATTTTTTTCCTTTTCTTTTCTTTCTTTTCTTTTTTTTTTTTTTTTTTTTTTTTTTGGAAACAGAGTCTTACTTTGTCACCCTCAGTAGAGTCCTGTGGCATCACAGCTCACAGCGACCTCTAGCTCTTGGGCTTAGGCAATTCTCTTGCCTCAGCCTCCTGAGTAGCTGGAACTACAGGTGCCTGCCACAAGGCCCAGCCATTTTTCTGTTGCAGTTTGGACAGGGCCGGTGCCCTACCTACTGAGCCACAGGTGCCGCTCCAAGTTTCCCATTTTGATGCCTTTTTTTTGTGGGAGCAAAACCAATCAGTGCCATATAGGACCAAAATTTGATTCAAACACCACAGTTTTGTTGCCTTGAAGAATCAAGGGTAGAGTTCAGGAAACTACAGCTGCCAAGTGAGAAGAAAAACATGAGAAAAGACCAGAAAACCAAAATTTTCAATAAGCTTCTTGTCTGTTTTTTCCACAATCTCTTAGACTGAGAGCTTCTTAGCTCAGATGCTGCCTCTCTACTGAATTCACCTCCCAAAAGAAATCTAGCACCGTTTACTAGAAGTACAAAGAATAAGTACATTTATTTCACATAATGTATCAGAGTTGCTAGCATTTCTTCAATTACATTTCCCACAGAATACTTAGCCCTGTGTTGGTTGTATTGTAGTATGAATGTTGCTATAGCTGATTGCTTCAGTTTAGAATTCATTTATTTAACAGAAGGAAATGAGGTGTTTCACATTGCTTAGGTTAAGATCTCAGAGCTAAAAGCTAAATTAAAAAGCACCATAGAAAATGGACAATGAAAAAAGCCAATAATATAGCTGTGGGGAAGTTAAAGGAACAAACCAACATGGGGAGAGAAGTGGGTATTACCACAGCCGGTCGGGGGGAGAACTATCAGAAAAAGAGATTTTTGTTTGTTTGTTTTTTGAGACAGAGCCTCCAACTGATGCCCTGGGTAGAGTGCAGTAGTATCATAGCTCACAGCAACCGCCAACTCTTGAAATTAAGCAATTCTCTTGCCTCAGCCTCCCAAGTAGCTGGGACCATAGGCTCCCACCAGACCGCCTGGCCATTTTGGGGTTACAGTTGTCATTGTTGTTTGGAGGGCCAAGTCGTATTTCAACCTGCCAGCTCTGGTATATGTGGCTGGTGCCTTAGCCGCTTGAGGTACAGGCGCTGAGCCTGAGAAGAGCTTCTAAAATATACTTTGAAAGTAAATAACGTTACCAATTCAGAAGAAGAATGTCCTCTCAACATAAACCCTTAAAAAATCCAAAGGAAAACAAAGCAAAACATAGCTAACCTGGATAGTGGAAAGCTAACCAGTGACCCCAAGGGTTGGGCCTAGATAGATTACTAAAACCTACTTCACAAGAGCAAAGCAAATTGAGAATAAGAATACTACTGGGTCAAAGGGTAAAGCAGAGGAAAACTGAGAAAAGAAAAAGATCTCTTATGAAGGTGAAATCTAGGCTCAATAATGATAATGTGCACATATGATATCCCTGCCTCCATGTGCCAAACTTTCCACAAGACTGAAATCTCCGCTTCTCTAAATAGCTGGCTGAACATGAGTATCTATAACCATAGAGGACAGATGATGAAAGTGCATATGGAGTCAATGCTCTAATCCTCAAAAGGCAGTGCTATCCTTACTTCCCTCTGTGTCCCCAGTCTTAAACTGTGTTAGTGGTAGCAGTTAAAAACTAGAGAGCCTCTCTCCACAGAGTCCATGGTATACTATCTCATGCACACAAGGACTCATGAAGCCATGGAGGACACAGAACATTCTCTATAGTGTAATTAAAATGAAGGATTTCAGAGCTGAAATAAAACTTAGAGGTCACCAAATCTTCTAACCAATGATGAAACACCACGAAAAGCAATGTATATGTCCTCTAAATGCTTCCTGTCAGTACTGATTTCCTTTTCTAATTTTTTTTTTTTTATTTCTCTTCAAGTCTGGGGCACACTAAGACATTCCATGTCCATGTTTCCTTAGCATTTTTCTTCTCCCTGTGTGCAGCCTATAGTCCAGCTGGACCCCAAGCTCAGTAGGAAAGGACAGCATTTAGTGCTGTGTGATTTACCATCTCAAATGTCTGCGATTAGGGGAGATCTGCTTTAATATTCTGCTATTGGGAGGCATTTCTGAATGAGAAAATGTACATTCCACCCAGTCACCATACGTGGGAGAATGGGTCCCCCGGCTAACATTGTCCCTTCAGTTTTTCTACCTGTTTGTTCAACAGAGTGACTTCAACCTTTGCCTACAGTCTGGTTTTTTATTTCTTCCTCACAAGCTTTTTTTTCATTCTGCAATGGATTGTCAATAGAGAAATGTTTATTCATCACTTACCTAGCATATAAACAGAGTTATATTCAGTAGACACCATGTTACTGTATTAGGGAAACCGGGACCAGAGTCTCTAGTAATCTACATTAAGACAAAAATCTAAATGAACAGGTATCTGTACTTTACTAAATGTTCTGCAAGGACAGAGACAATACTAACTTGTTGGCTTGATCTTTTTGCTGTAGTTTAACATCCTTCAGCCTGATGATGTCTTTGAGCTCCATCACCAACTGCTTTGCACAAGCCAGGTGTTTCAGAGCACTCTCCTGTATTCTTGGCAAGTCCATCCCAGTTTCCTGGGTTGATTCCTGGTATTCAGATAAAAAGAAAAAGTGGCCAGCACAGCAGTGAATAGGTATTAGCTTCCTAACAGGAGTTGCCTTACTCTAACTCCATGCTTTGTTTTGCCCAATCATATCCTATTAATGTAAGAATCTTTCAAACTTTGATCCAATAATAATAATAACAGACATTATACTAGCTTAAATATTTTAGAAATGTTAAACATTTTTTAAATGTTGTCTCCTCTAAAGTATCCTACATGTAGCAAAGAGAAAATTAAAGAAAAGTATACATCAACACCTCACAAACCATTAGAAAAAAGAGCTCAGGGAGGTGCCTGTGGATCAAAGGAGTAGGGTGCTGGCCCCATATACTAGAGGTGGTGGGTTCAAACCTGCCCCGGCCAATAACTGCAAACAAAAAAAGAAAGAAAGAAAGAAAGAACACTTTCTGACTTAAATTTTGAGCATAGGAATTTAAGTTAAGGGAGTCTTTGAAAGCCAGTATGCTCACACACAGATGTGTCACAGAAGAAGAGCCCCCATGAAAGCTGTGCCAAGTGGAAGTATGGGATTGGAAGTGCCACAGAGAGTCCCCATCAGAGTGATGCAGTGTTTTGCAGTGTTCTGCTGCTCAGGGCGGGACAGGGACCCCTGTTTTGTCAGTCTAGGTGAACACAGAAAGCAGTATCATTATCGACCCCCATCGCAAAACACAAACAGGCTCCCTAGGCAAAATCTAAAAGGGTTGGATTCCTCAGCAAAGTTCAGGATCATTTTCTGCCCATAGACCCCTAGCAAATTATGCCATACTTCCCCAAACCCCCCACCCACAAATTAGGAAAAGCAGCACTTAAACCCCCTACACTGAAAACTCAGGGGGCTTCCATATAGGATTCCCCCCTCCACTGCTGGAGGTTCTTTTCCCACTGCCTCATCACTCTTTCTATTAATGTTTCCCTCTCAATGAATTCTATCCTGTTCATTATCTGCATGGTCTGTGGTTTCATTCTTCCAACTCAGACACAAAAGACCAGGCATAGAGAGAAATTTTCACAAAGAGGGCAATACCTAATGAAGATTTGAGAACAAAGCCACTGCCAAGAGTCTCCACTAAGGTAATTCCCAGTAGAACTATGGTAGCAGGACTGCAAGACCCCACAACCATAGAGCTGCCAGTGTGCAAGGCCCACCACGGAGAGCTGGGTCAACTCATCCTAGCCAAACTATAGGCACAGGACTTCCCAAGTCCTTGGGAGAACCATCCTGCACAGCAGAGTGCATTGGATGCTGGACACAAAATCAAGGAGATTATACTGGAGCCTTTAGACCAGTGATTCTCAACTTTCCTAATTGCCATGTTGTTACAAATGGAAGAAAAGGGGTTGTAACCACAGGTTGAGAACTGCAGCTTTAGACCCAATGTCTCCTCTCTTAGGCTTCAGACTTGCTTGGGCCTGTCACCCCTTTCCTCTTCCCTATTACTTTGTTCGAAATGTGCTTGGCCCACACCAATGTATCTTGGAAGGTCATAGCTGGTTTGGATTTCACAATCTCACAGAAAGGACTTTGTGATTTTCAGCTGGTTCTGGAATGACTAAATCCTTTGGGGCCATAAGCATGAAAAGAATGTATTTGTATGTCATAAGGGGATAAGTTTTACAGGCCCAGAGGTGGAATGCAGTGGTTGGCAGGTCCCCTCCAACACTCATATTCAAACTTACTAGCCAATGTGACAGTATGAAGGAAGAGGGGCTTAAGAGGTTACCAAATCATAAGTCTTTGCCCTCAGGAATGAATAAATTCATTCACAGATTAACAGGTGAATGTCTTCTTGGGTACCATAGGAGGGGAACAGGTGGCCCTATGAGAAGAGGCAGAGAGGCCTGAGCCAGCACATTAGAACAGTCAGCCTCCTCACCCTGTAATTCCCACATCCCTCTGGAGCAGCACAGAGAGCCCCCATCAACAAGAAGACCCTCAACAGCTACAGCCCATGACCTTGCACTTCTCAGCATCCAGAGCAAATCAATGCCTTTTCTTTGCAAATTAAAGAAATAGACAAAGGAGCAGAATAACATGCTTACATGTAATAAGAACATAGTAGAGGTCCATTAAGAAATATAAAAATTGCAATCTATTTCAAAAAGAATTTTTTGATTTTCTTAAAATTATGTGACATGAGAGAAAAACACGAATCAAGATTTTAAAATTCACAAATGAAGTGATAGAACTCATGAAAAATTTCCTATCAAAGAAAAAATATTTTCAGAATAAAAAGTAGAATAAGAATGAGAACAAAAATAAACACAAATAAAATATGTTAAGTTAAATGAAAACAAAAAGAGGCTTCAAACAAGGATTTTAATAAAAAATAGTGAAAACAACCCAGAGAAAGTGATGCATACTGAAGATCATCAATGACCCAACTAACGGGTAATAGAAATCCCCGAAGAGGAACACCAGAACAAGGGAAAAGATCACACACTACTATCCACTACATAACTCAAGAAAATTATTATGAAATAAAAACATGTGTTATCATATATTGAAATAGCATATTGAGTACCCACAAATATCAACCCCAAATTACAAACATCAGTGCATCTGGTAATAAAATTATTAGACAGGAAGGAAGGAAAAGAGGGAGGGAGGGAGGGAGAGAAGGAAAGAAAAAGTAAATGAGGGACAAAGGAAAGGAAGAGAGGCAGGAAGAGAGTTAGACTGATACTTATAAATCAATAAGTACCCACTGGGCATCTAGAAAAATACGTTTGTCATATAATAATGCATTGGGCTTTAGTGATTTGTGCGCCTAATAATTATGAAATAACATAACACCTCTACCTGGGCAACTTGCTCTGCCTGAGCCTGCGTCAGCTGGGTTTCCAAATGTGTACATAATTCTTCCTTCTCCTGGAGTTTAATTCTTATTTTTATGTCTTCCTCTGTGGAACACTTTCCATGCAGAAAATGCAAGAGATAATATCATTTCTTTACAAGAATTACAATTAATATATATTTAAAATTTTGTTCTAATTTTCCCTTTACAACCATTTCATTATACTTTTATTAAACTGATGAAAACAAGAAAAACCTCCTGACCTAATCACAAGTAAAGAATTATAGGGTTTTCCAGTTATACTATGGCAAAGCAGTTCCCATTAGAGCCACCCTCGTACATATAACAGCTATTAACTGTGGATAAGACAGAGAAAAGCCATCTGAAAAGACTGGAGAACAATTAAAGCAGGAAAATGCTGGGAAGGGATACTGTGGAACCATGGCACTGAATTTCCCATTTTGATGGCTTTTATTTCTGAAGGCAAAACCAATCAGTTTCATTTAGGACCAAACTTTGATTCAAACACCACAGTCTTGTTGCCTTGAAGATCAAGATGTTTTTATCCCTGGGTTACAAGGTTGGTTCAACACGTGTAAATCTATAAATATAATATATCACATACATAAAATAAAAAAGAAAGACCATATGATGCTCTCAATTGATTCATAAAACGCTTTTGATAATATCCAGCATCCTTTCATGATCAGAACACTTAAGAAAGTAGGCTTCGATGGATCATTTCTTAAACTGATAGAGGCCATCTACAGCAAACCCACAGCCAATATCATACTGAAGGGAGTAAAATGGAAAACATTTCCACTTGGATTTAAAACTAGACAAGGATGCCATTGTCTCCACTGCTATTTAACATAGTAATGGAAGTCTTAGCCATTGCAATCAGGCAAAAGAAGGCAATCAAGGGTATCCAAATAGGGTCAGAGGAGATCAAATCCTCACTCTTTGCAGATGATATGATCTTATGCCTTGAACACCCCAGGGACTCAAATACAATACTCTGAGAAGTGATCAAGGAATACAGCAGCATCTCAGGATACAAAATCAAAGCTTACACATCAGTAGCTTTTATATACAATAACATTAGTCAAGCTGAAAATATAGTCAAGGACTCTATTCCTTTTACAGTAGTGCCACATAAGATGAAATATCTGTCAATTTACCTAAAAAAGGACATCCAAGATCTTTATACAGAGAATTATGAAACTCTGAGAGAAGAAATAGCAGAATATGTTAACAAATGGGAAAATATATCGTGCTTTTGGCTGCAAAGAATCAGCTGTTAAAATGTCCATACTACTTAAAGCAATCTACAAATTTAATACAATCCCTGTTAAAGTACCATTGTCATACTTCAGAGATCTTGAAGAAATAGTATTTTATTTTGTGTAGAATCAGAAAAAAATTGAAATAGATTACTCAGATATGAAAACAAATCAGGACGTATCACATGACTAGATTTCAGGCTATACTATATAAATTTATAGTGATCAAAACAGCATGGTGCTGGGACAAAATGAGAGAGATTTATGAAACAGTATAGAGGACCAAGACATGAACCCAGACACTTATTGTCATTTGATCTTTGATAAGCCTATCAAAAGCATTCATTGGGCAAAAGATTCCCTATTTAACAAATGGTGCTGGCCAAACTGCCTGTTTACCTGTAGAAGATTCAAACTGGACCCCCACCTTTCACAACAAAAATTGATTCTCACTGAATAAAAGATTTAAACTTAGGACATGAAAGTATAAAAATACTAGAAGAGAGTGCAGGGGAAACACTTGAAGAAATTGGCCTGGGAGAATTTTTTATGAGGACCTATCCCTCTCTTCCCAGCAATTGAAGTAGTACCAAAAATAAATTACTTGGATCTGATCAATCTAAAAAGCTTCTGCACAGTCAAGAGCACAGTTAAGTAAAGCAAGCAGAGATCCTCCTTCAGAATGGGAGAAGATATTTGCAGGTTATATTTCTGACAAAGGTCTAATAACTAGAATCCAAAAAGAACTCAAACTAATCAATAAGAAAAAAAAATAATAACCCCATTTCTTTGTGGGCAAGAGTCTTGAACAGAAGCTTCTCTGAAGAAGACAGTCTCATGACCTACAAACACATGAAAATATGTTCATCATGGGTGGCGCCTGTGGCTCAAAAGAGTGGGGCACTGGCGCCATGTGCCAGAGGTGGCGGGTTCAAGCCCAGCACTGACCACAAACATAAATAAATAAATAAATAAATATGCTCATCATCTTAATCATCAGAGAAATGCAAAGCAAAACCACTTTGAGATATCATCTAACTCTAGTAAGATTAGCCCACATCATAAAATCCCAAAACTGTAGATGTTGCCATGGATGTTGAGGGAAGGGAACACTTCTACATTGCTGCAGGGAATGCAATCTAATATGTCCATTTTGGAAAGAAGTTTGGAGAATACTCAGGGTACTAAAAGTAGACCTACCATTCTATCCTACAATTCCTCTACTAAGTATCTACCCAGATGATCAAAAATAATTTTACACCAAAGACACAGGCACCAGAATGTTTACTGTAGCCTGATTCATAATTACCAAGTCATGGAAGCAGCCCAAATGCCCATTGGCTCATGACTAGGTTAACAGATTGTGTTATATGTATAGTATGGAGCACTATGCAGCCATAAAAACGAAGACTTTACCTTTTTTATGTTTACCATGATGGAGCTGGAATATATTATTCTTAGAAGTATCCAACATATTCAATACTATTCTGAAACCAATATATAATCACCTACACATTCCTACTAGTGAGAAAACAAAACTATAGTCCACAAAAAAGGAGAGAAGAGGTGGAGAGGGGAGGGGAGGAGGGAAGTTGGGAGGTGGGAGGGTTTTTGATGGGACTTCACCTAATGTGCATAATGCAATGGTACATTTCAAAACTATTAAGAGCATAGTATAAATGTCTTATCACAACAAATAAGTAAGTAAGGTGATGGTTATGTTAACAAGTTTGATGTTACCTTTTCACATTGTATATCTAATCAGCACATTGTACCTCATAAATGCATTAACATACAGAGTTTGACTTAATAAAAAAATGCTTTGATAAGTTAAATAGAGTTATCAATTCAGAAAAAGAAATGTCCTCCACATAAACCCTTTAAAAACTCTACAACAAAAACCAATAGAAGGGCGGTGCCTTTGGCTCAAAGGAGTAGGGTGCCAGCTCCATATACCGGAGGTGGTGGGTTCAAATATGGCCCTGACCAAAAACTTTTTAAAAAGTAGAAAAAAAAAAGAAAACAAAGCAAAACATAAGTAACCTGGGTGCCAGAAAACTAATCAGTGACCCCAAGGATTGGGTCTAGATAAATTAATAAAACCTACTTCACGAGATAAAAGCAAATTGAGAATAAGGATACTAGTGAGTCAAAGGGTAAAGCAGAGGAAAATTGAGAAAATAAAAAGGTCTCTTGTGCAGGATGAAATCTGGGCTCACTCTATAATGATAATGGGCACATGTGATAATCCTGCCTCCATGTGCCAAACTCTCCATAAGGCTCAAGTCTCCGCTTCTCTAAATAGCTGGATGAACATGAGTATCTGGGCTGTAACCACAGAAGAAAGATGATGAAAATGAGAATGGGGTGTAAGCTCTGTTCCGCAAGGGCAGTGCTGCCCTTAGGACCCTCTGTGCCCCCATCTTATACTGTTTTATTGGTAGCAGTTGTAAAGTAGGAATCCTCCCTCCAGGGAGTCCATGGTAATCTAACTCATGAACACAAGAACTCAGGAAGCTTCCACCTGCCACTATGTGGTCTTAGAGGACACAGAACATTCTGTATAGTGTAATTGAAATGAAGGATTTCACAGCTGAAATAAACCTTAGAAGTCACCTAATCTTCTAACCAATGATGAAACGCCTACAAAAGATATTCAATATCTCCTGTCAGTACTGAGTTCCTCTTGAAATTTATTTTTATTTCTCCTCAATTCTGGGTCACAGTGAGACATTCCATGTCCATGTTTCTGTAGCATTTTTCTTCACCCTGTGTGCCGCCTATAGTCCAGCTGAACCCCAAGCTCAGTAGGAAAGGACAGCATTTAGTGCTGTGTGATTTACCATATCAAATGCCTGCGATTAGTGGAGATCTGCTTCACTATTCTGCTATGTTGAGAAGCATTTCTGAATAAGAAAATGTACATTCCACCCAGTCACCCTACCTGGGAGAGTGGCTCCCCCGACTGACGTTGTGCCTTCAGATCTTCTCTCTGTTTGTTCAAAGAGTGACTTAAGCCTTCGCGTGTAGTCTAAGGTTTTTTATTTTTTTATTAGAAGCTTTTTCTTCATTCTACAATGGATGGTCAATAGAGAAATGTTTATTCATCACTTACATAGCATATAACCAGAGTTATGTTCAGTAGACATCATGTTACTATAAGGAGAAACAGGGACCATATTCTCTAATAATCTATGTGAAGAGACAAATCTAAATGAACAGGTATCTGTGCTTTACTAAATGTTCTGCAAGGACAGAAACAATAGTACCTGGTAGGCTTGATCCTTCTGCTGTAGCTGAACATCCTTCAGCCTGATGATGTCTTTGAGCTCTACCACCAACTGCTCTGCACAAGCTATGTGTTCCCAAACACTCTCCTGTGTTCTCTTGGTCAATTTCATCCCAGTTTCCTGGGCTGATTCCTGGTTTTCACATAAAAGGTGGCCAGCACAGCAGGGTAAAGGTATTTGCTTCCAAACAAGAGTTCCCTTACTCCAACTTCATCTTTTGAACAGATATTTTCAAAACCAAAGGTGTCCTAGTTCCACCATTTGTCATTTAAATCTTTCCTGTAGAAGATAAATCTCTACCCCAGGATCAGAAGAAAGTCTTTGTAATCTCACATAGACAATGCCCTGGGGGGACAAAGAAGAATGACCTTTCAATTTCACCTTGGTTTCCATCACTGCATCTCTTTGTGCTAAAAACTTATGGAAAGAGCACTTAACAAGTTTCAAGACTTTTTCAATCCCAGCTTCTACCTAGCACCAGGGAAGGTGCTCACACTCTTCTATCTGAAATTAGGGACATATGTCTTATCAGTTGAAATCAGAACAAAGCTACTCACAAGGCTCAAATGAGCCATCTCATTTTCATATGTTATCTCCTGAAAATTCATGCTCACCAACATTTTCTAATCTTGATAGGGAAAAAAAAAAACAAAAGAATTACAAGTTACATATAGGTTTCTCCCACATTTGGTAACCATATGTAGGTGAAACAGAACTGTGCAGGTGCAATATGTTAGATACAGTCTGCTACATAATGGTGACTTTAAGAAGGCGTTTGAGGGCAGCACCTATGGCTCAAGGAGTAGGGCATTGGCTCCATATGCTGCAGGTGCTGGGTTCAAACCCAGCCTCAGCCAAAAACTGCAAAAAATAAAAGAAGGCATTTGAGTGAGCACAATGTACTCACATACTGTTCTCGTCAGTGGCAACTGTGCAGCTATTTTACAATCCTCATCATTATAACAGGACATAATTTGTTCAGCACAAGTATGGTGAAGTACACCTTAAAGCTTATCATTAATGCCCTTTCCTTCAAGGCAATTTCATGCAAAAACATGAAGTTATTACTCCTTCCTCTGCCAGACTATTATTATTTTCACTTTTTAAAACAAACTCCATGATTCTCCAAAATTGTTCTTATCAGACCCCATTGTAACCGGAAGCTTTTAGGCGGTCACTAAAATTTAAACAGAAACATTGTTCGAAGTGTGTAGCACTAAATGGATATATAAGAAAAGAAGGAAGGAGAGAAAACAGTAACTTATGCTGCTTCTTTAGGAAACCAGAAAAAAGAGCAAATTGATTTTTTTTTTTTATTGAATCATAGCTGTGTACATTAGTTCAATCATTCGGTACAGTGTGCGGGCTAGAATGGAAGAAAAAGTATCCAATGTATGCATCCCTAATATGAGACAAATTCTTTATCGTTCAAGTGAAGGTTACAACCCATTTATTGCAAATTGATTTTAAAATGTAATCAGAAAAAGAAAAAAAAATTAGAGCAGAAATTCATAAAATAGAAAAATAGAGAAAATCAATAAAACCAAAAGGAAGTTCTTTGAGAAAATCAATAAAATGTATAAAGCCATAGGCAGCTGACCATGATAAACAAGGAAAGACACAAATTATTGACATCATAAATGAGAGAGAAGACATCATTACTGATCTAACAAACATTAAAAGATAATAACCATGTGGAGTGGCTCATGCTTGTAATCCTAGCCCTCTGGAAGGCGGAGGCATTTGGCTCTTTGAGCTCAGGAGTTCAAGACCAGCCTGAGCAAAAGTGAGACCATACCTGTACTAAAAATAGAAAAATAAGCTGGGTGTCTGTAGTATCAGCTACACGATTCTGAGGAAGGAGGATCACTTGAGCCCATGAGTTTGAGGTTGCCATGAGCTAAGACACCACGACATTCCACCCAGGGCTATTGAGTGTGACTATGTCTCAAAGAACAAAAACCCTCAAACCAAAGGTAAAAAATACTCAAAGGTGATTATTTTTAGGAGGTGCTGCACCCCAGAATAATGGAGGCCTCCCAGTTTGGAGATCCTCAGAGATGCATCAACTTTCTTAAAAACCCAGAAGGCAATGGGTGGCACCTATTGCTCAGAGGAGTAGGGCGGCGGTTCCATGGACCAGAGATGTTCGATTCAAACCCGATCCTGGCCAAAAACTGCAAAAAAAAAAAAAAACGTAGGCAATTCAATGTGGTCTTGAAATCAGGTATGGAGTGTTCTGTAGACAACATACTTTTTATTTAATGTTATTCTTTCAAATTTATATGTTTGCATATTTTACATATAATAATGTCATACATCATGAACAGGTAAATATATGAGGTTTGAGGCAATTGATGCTCAAACTTGTTTTACTGATAGGGTGTGCAATTAAAATGTGTTGAAACTACTGTTATAGTTAAGGAAGTGGAGAAGAAAACACTAAATTCATTCCCTGGTTTAGGGACAAAAAGAGAAAGCTGTGAAGCACGTAGCACACAATGTCTGCAATTTTTAGTAGTCTTCCACTTTTTCCTTTTTCTATTCCAAGACCAATTACCACCATTTGTCCAAAAATTATTTTTGGAATTGTGACCATTCATGTTCATTCTAACCATCTAAATTTTATTAACTAATGCTCTGGAAAGGCCGATAGCCTTTCTGTGGGGATTTCTCCACTGCCATCTAGTATAGAACCATACATGGGTCCTATCGGTGCTCTGATAGCTTCCAATTATCTCCAAATACTTATTCAAGATTTTAATATCACTTCTCACTCTTAAAATGTACTCTCCTCTTAAACCAACTGGAGCTCTTTAAAAAAGACAAATGAATTCCTCATTCCTCTAGGGACTAACCCTTCCCTTCTCCTGCATAACAATATAAACATATTCCACACATTCAATGAAAACATAACTTCAACATCCCTCTCAAGGTTCTCATTCCTCTAATAGCCTGGTGACCTCTGTACACTTCGAGGGATTTCAGTGTTGTTAGGAGTGCGGATATCATCTTTCTCCTCTCCTCTTCCCAGCACACGATTAGCATTAGCAGGATAACTGTACAGGCCTTTTTTTGCATTCAAATCTCCAATGCCTTTATGGACTCTTCCCTCAAGAAATTTGACTTGTCTTTATCCTGATGTCCTTTTGGGACACTACGTATGTTTATGGTCCTACTCCCCATCTTCTCTTTCTCCTAAACTGCCTTCATCTCATCTAGCTCCACCTCTTTCACCTGCTCCTCCTCTTCCCCCCCTCCTACTCTCTCTGTCGTCCTTCTCTTCCTCTCCCTCCTCCTCCTCCTCCATCACCAGGTTTAAAAGCATATTGCCTTTAATACTCTTCCTCCATGATATGTAAAAGTACTTCATTCCTCCTCCTCCTGCTCCCATTACTGAGATTTCACTGTTGGTGGGATCACAGGCACCATCCTTCTCAGGGTTCCAGAAATGACTTAACATCAGCAGGATTACTGGGCAGGTCTCTGTTCCCATCACAATATCTAATGTTTTTATCAGTTCTACCTTATAGACCCTTGATTTATTAACATCCATCCACACTTACGGGACAATAAGATTCTTTAGGATCTCATTGTGGGGGTCTGGGAGACTCTAACTTCACCAGACACCTACAGAGGCCACTTGAACAAGGCGCTCTGAGAGCAAAGCCATGAGTACACAAGTAACTGGGGTGCTGTCCCTGCTGTCTGTCAGAGGAGAAACAATCAAAGGAAGCAGGGCAGCTAGACAGGAGAATGTGCTCCAAGGAACTGCAAAGAGAATGCAAACCCCTGAAAGAGAGGGAGCACAGTTAGCACGACTATCATGGTAGGTGAAGAGAGATGAGTGAACTCAATGGATCCTAGGCTGAGTCCAAGAGACATGGGCACAGGGAAGTGGAGTGTGGCTGCTTTGGTGGTGGTTAATGAACTGCCATAGAGGAATTGGAGAGAATCCCCCTCTCACCTGAAAGTAGCTGTCACCAGAGGCTACAACTTCTCCCTTCCCAATTTAAGCCCTTTCACATCAGGAGCCTGTAAGAGACACCCCCCCACTTCCATGTCTTCCATGGACTGAGCCACTCAAGGTTGGGATGGAAGCTAACATAAGAGCATCAGCCAATCAGTGCTGTTGGAATGGCATTACCAGGACAACCAGGCACACCCTCTTTGTGACCCACAACCATCAAAATCATGATAGGTTTGAGGCACGTTGATCAACTGTCATTAATTTGTCCTTAGGCCAGAAAAAGATAGAACCCAACTAGAAAAGACCCTTATATTCACACTGGAAATGGAACTGGAGCTTGATTAGGATCCCAATTAAGTGAATCCTGCAAGAGCCCAGTGAGATTACTCAGGGAGCTGCACATCCATCCAGGCTTCTTGGTCAAACATGATCAAGAAGATTCAGGCAACAAAATTGCCTAAAAACCCTTCACTTAGAAAAAGAATTCATCACATACCACCACCATGCACCCAATTTTATGTTACATCTCTGAATTATGTCTAAGCTGTCTCAAATTCAAGTTTCTATGCCATCCAGAGAAGCCACATCTCTGGCGGGAAAATGATTAGTCTTTTTCTGTAGAGTAGAAATGTGTTATTTGGGAACAAAGCAACAGTAAAAGAAACAAGGATGAGACAGTTGTGGATCACTTGGACTATGGCTGTGTCCCTCCTCAACCGCTCACACATCTCTTAAAATCAATGTCATTAAGGCAGGGCAGTTAGCATAGCTATGCCTGGTAGGTGAAGAGAGATGGGTGAATTCACTGGATCCCAGGAGACATGGGGTGGGCAGGGAACTGGAGTGTGGCTGCTTTGGTGGCCCACATAGGGCCCTGTGGCAATTAACTGCTAGAGAGAAGTTGGGGAGAGGCCCCCTCTCACCTGAAAGTAGCTGTCACCAGTGACTACAGCTTCTCCCCTTCTAACTTAAGCCACCTCAGCTTGGGAGTCCGTAAGAGACACCCACCACTGCCTTGTCTTCCATGGACTGAGCCGCTCACGGTTGGGATGGAAGGTAACATAAGACCATCCACCAATTAGGGCTGTCAGAAGGGTATTACCAGGACGACCAGGCACACTCTCTTTGTGACCCACAACCATCAAAACAACGATGAATTTGAGGCACATTTATCAACTGTCATTAATTTGTCCTTGGGCCAGAAAAAGAGAGAAAGCCATATTAGAGAAGGTCCTTATATTCACACTGAAAATGGAATCAGAGTATGTTTTGGATCCCAATTAAATGACCCTACAGGAGCCCAGTGACATTACACGGGAGCTAGACAAGCAATCAGGCTACCTATTCACAACTGTTAACAAGAAGATCCAAGCAACAAAAAATGTGGATTACTTGGACTCAGGCAGTGCCCCTACTCAAACACTCACACATCTCTTAACATCAATCTCATTAAGGAAAAACTTGTATTTCCTCGTACACATATAGATGTCTTCTTCAAAGACATGGGCCAGTGCTCCTTTGACCAACTTCTTTACACTTTTACTTTATGAGAGCAGAAGGGACTATCTGTAGGTAGTTAATGGTGTCTCTTGAACCCAAGTTTCACTGTGAATATGGCATCCTCTTCCCCCTCCCCTTCCCCTTCTTCTCCTATAACCTTCCTTCTCTTCCCCCTCTGATTCCACCTCCTTCTCTCCCACCTTCACCTTAGCCACCTCCTCCTCCTCCTTAAGCTGCACCTCCTCTTCCTCCCCACCTGCCCTTCTCAGGATCTCAGTGTTGGGGGATCTTGAACACCATCCTTCCCTTCTCAGCTTCCCGCCAACCATTAGCATTGACAAGATCACAGGAAGGGCCTCCGTCTGCATTAATACCACCAATGTTTCTGTGAGTTCGGTCCTGAAGAATCGTAATTCATTTGGGTCCCACCTTTCTCTTGGGATGGTAAGTTTGTTTAGGATCAGAGTAGATCTTCCCAGAAAGGGGACTATGACATTAGCTGCCATGTACAGAAGCCACCTACAGCAGGCTGCTTTGGGAACAAGCCTGCACACTCAGAACTTAGCTGAGTTTTTCCCCCTATCTCTCAGAGGGGAACTGTCCTGGGTTGAGGGAATGGTCAGGGGAGCCAAATAAGAGAATGTCCTCCAAAATAGTGCAGAGAGACCACAACCTCTAAAAGGGCCAAAGAGGCATCAAGGTTAGCAGAACAATGCTTGGTAGGTAAAGGGAGATGGGTGAACAACTAACTGGATCCCAGCCTGAATCCAGGAGACATGGGGGGCAGGAAACTGGAGTGTGGCTGCTTTGGTGGTCCACTTAGGACCCTGTGGCCAGGTGGAAGTTACTGAACTGCCAGGGAGAAATTGGAGAGAGTCCCCCTCTCACGTGAAAGTAGTCGTCAAGAAGACTACAGCTTCTCCCCTTCTAATTTAAGCCACCTCAGCTCGGGAGCTCATAAAAGACACCCACCACTGCTCGTGTCTGCCACGGAGTGAATCACTCATAGTTCGGAAGGAAAGTAAAATCAGAGCATTGACCAATCAGGGCTGTTGGAAGGGCATTACCAGGGAGACTGGGGACACCCTCTTTGTGACTCACAACCATAAAAAAAAAAAAGATGGATTTGAGGCAAATTTATCAACTTTCATTAATTTGTCCTTATATCAGTAAAATAGAGGGAACCCTACTAGAGAAGGTCTTTATATTCATACTGAAAATGGAACCAGACATTGTTTTGGATCCAAATTAACTGACCCTGCCAGAGCCTAGGGACATTACTCGAGAGCTACACATCCATTCAGTCTTCCTGTTTCCATGTGTGATCACGAAGATTCAGACAACAAAATTGCCTGAAAACCCTTCACTTGGAAAAATAATTCATCACATACCACCAGGCCTCCAATTTTACCTTACTCCTCTGAATTATATGTTTTAAATTAAAGTTTAAATGCCATCTGCAGAAGCCAAGTCTCTGGCAGAAAAAATTTTAGACTTTCTGTAGAGAGTAGAATGATGTTGTCATTTGGGAACAAGACCACAGTAAAATAAACAAAGATGAGAAAAATGTGGATCACTTCGACTAGAAAAGGTGTTGTCATTTGGGAACAAGGCAACAGTAAAATAAACAAAGATGAGAAAAATGTGGATCACTTTGACTAGAGCAGTGCCCCTACTCAATGGTTCACACATCTCTTAACATCAATCTCATTATGGAAAAAGCTGTATTTCCTCATACACGTATAGATGTCTCCTTCAAAGACAAAGGTGAGAACTCCATTGATTGAGTTCATTTCAACCTCCTCCTCCAGTTTGACCTACTACATCAAAAGTCTATAGCACTAACATAATATGGATTTATCATCTCAACAAAATCAATCCAGTATCCAAAATTAATAACAACAAAGAGATCTCTTTTCTAGAAACAGAAGAGAATTCGATTCATCCAATACCTGCATGATAAGCTCCTTGACAACTTGTAATAGAACAAAATTCATAGACCTACTAACAGCATTCAGTGACAAATCCTCGCCCTGATTCCCTAGGTAAAAATGTCTTAACATCTGAGGAAAACATTATGATTTTGTTTTCATGAAACTGGACGAATTCAGAAAAGCTACAATATAAAAGGAGAGACAAAATTCTCCCTGCTGGAAACAAAGAAGTAAGAATTGTCTTTTCATGTTGATAACACACACTTGAATGTAAACATTTGTAAGAAATTCACAGAAACCTACTTGAACTGATAAATGAGTTCAGTGAGTTCTCAAAATACAAGATGAATATCCAAGATTCACTTTTAGCTTTACACTAGCAAAGGACATATTTACAAGAAACCTTAACAAATCTAATGTGAGCCTACTACATGGAAAATAAACTTCTTCAAAGAAATGTAAAAACAAAACTGAAGAGCCCTCTTTAGTCTGATTATATGTAAACTTTCATTATTACGTATGCCAGTTTAAATTTGACAGAATAAAATGAAACATTATCGCATTATCTTTATTACTAAAAAGTATGGGATAGAAAACTCATAAACTAAAAAATAATTAAGTCTATGTTGTTTAGAATAGCTCATCCTAATTTTTCTATTGCACATATAATGTAATTCACATAGACTTTCTCCCATAACTTTATAGATCTTAATTCATATTTTGTAATTATTTCAGATTGCTAGTAAGCTTACTGGAGATTTCTACTCTGTGCAGGAACTCAGAAAGCCCAAAGCTGCTGGGAAGCAGCAAATATTTTCCTACAGAAGGTGAGGTACAACAGTCACAGGAAAGCTGCCCATTTACACGAACTGACACGTATATTCTTACTGTGGGAGAAATTGCATCTAATTTTTAGGCATGTTTCCTAGCTGCTATATGAACTGCTTACTCCATAACCTGGAGAACTTCTCACCACAGAATATTTTTGTCCTGGCTGGTGCCATAATTTTGGCCTTCACAAGCTACAGCAATAACTCTGCCATGTTGGTAGATTCAGTGAAGAAGAGCCCTTGCCATCACCCACTGCACCGTAGAAGCCATGCCTACCTTGAACATGGAGAGGCAGGGTGAGCACCTGTCAGTGCCTATCCTATTGCCATTCACCTCCACATTCTAAGTCGCTGTGCACCTGGCAGTGGACTCTGCCTCACAGCCTAGCCAGAAGGGGATGGTGAGGAGAGTTCTGCGTGGGAGCTGCCTAAAGCCCTTACTCAGCCTGTCCAACATTGTGCAGGTGGCCAGATGCTTCCAGATTTGCTCTCCACCACACAGGTGCACTGATGGCAGTCCCTGGGAACAATACTCTCATGACCAGGAGCCACAGCTCTAGGGAGAAAGGGGGGTGAGCCAGGATAGGCCCCACTCTACTGCCAAACCCACCTTGGTGCCCTTACATGATGCCCTCCAAGGAACCCCTCACAGTTCTTCAGCCAAGAGATGCAGGCAAGAGTTCCTGGAAGCTAGACCATAAGTAAGAGTGTGGGTGGCTGTTCAGGGAACATTCAGTGAATGAGGGGCCCTCCAAAGGGTCCTCACAAGCACTGAGGGAGGCATATTAAGGTGAGGTCCACCATGGAAGAGGCCCAGGACCCAGCAGGCAGCCCAGATGGGTAACAAGCCAGGTCAGGCCGTGGGAGCAGTTTACCAAAAAGGGGAAAGTAGCCACCTGTTGAGCCAAGGGCCTCACAGGCAACCCAGGGATGTGGGCACCCAGAACCTAAGACCCTTTCCCACCCTGCAGAGCTCCGGGGCCTGGCAGGCAATGGTAAGCATGGCATACTGGGGGGAGCCCTCCTCCTCCTACTGGTGGCCAGGACTGCAGTCACACCAACTCTCACAGTTTAGTAGATTTTTCTCCTTCCTGAAGGGTGTGGTGGACACCTCCTTCTTTCTGGGGCTCTTGGGAAGACTAGACAGCCATCTTCCAGGAGGGAGGCAGCAGCTGGCCAGAGCCAGAGAAAGGAGGCAGGCACTTCTCCGTGACCTCTCTGTCAGCCGCCCACAGCAATGTGCTCATTATTTGGAGAAAGATGCTGAGGCACAGGGTGGAGGCAGTGAGGACAGAAATTGCAGAGAAACACCTCTCAGGAGCTCTCGGCTGCCCTCGCAGGTCTCCCAGGGTGGCAGGTGGAGAGCCCCAGGGTAACAGTGATGGAGAGAGCCCAGCAGACTGTGGCACAGGGTGTGTCCCAGGACTAGGAAACCACAAGGATTCCATCCACACTGCCCACTGTCACAAGGGGCCTTCTGGACATCAGCCTTCCAGTGAGCCTCACAGCCCAAGCCCACAGAGCGTGAAAGCAGGAAACACCTGTCTGGGGTGGCCGGGAGGGTGGGTCTGAGCAAGCACCCACTCAAGGGCATTAGAGTCTGTGGTTAGGGGCAGGGCCAGACACAGTTTTCCTACAAAATTTCACCCCCTCCTAGAACCTGCTTTTGTCCTGGGATCCGCCCCCTGGTTTCCCTTCAGCTTATCTCCCTGCCTCGTCCCTCCTCACCTCGTCTCCTGTTCCACCTCAGAGAAGCAGGGGCTCAGCCCATCCATCCTCACTCCACAAGCCGTGACTGTCCTCACCTCTACCACACTATGACTTTCAACAGCACATGCACAACTCTGTGCTCCTTCAAAACCACAATCCCCATGTCCTCGACCAGCCCCTCCATGAAGGGGAAATCTTCATCTGCCACTCTCCCAGGCCAAAACCCCCAAGCACTGCCCACATCTGTTCAGTCATTCTCACAGCTCATCTGCTGTGAAATGCTGCCAGCATCCCCTTCACAGGCACCCACATCCATCCCACCTTCCACTGGGCTGAGAAAGTCACTTGCTGCTGACCTTAAACTCTTGGCCATCTGTGGCAGCCATGTGATACTCAGTGTCCTACTATATGCACACCTCTGGTGTCACACTTCATGCAGAGCCACCACCAAGGTCCCCAAAACCCAGCCCTGCCTTCCTCACTGCTCTAGAATCCCCAGTTCCCCGTATCTCATTGTCACCATCTGCAGTCTGAGTGTCCCTCCCCCATACCCACCCCAAGCCTGTCAACCAGAGCCCAGGACCAAGCCTCCAGAGCCATCTTGATGGTTCAGCCCCTCCTCCATCTTGAGGGAACATCAACCCTCACTGTGACCCTAGGGAGATCTTCACTGTGGCCTCAGTCACTCACCCGTTGACAGCAGAGCTTGGAAGAGGGGAAGGGGTCCATCTCCAGCCAGCCTGTGTTTCTGTAACCTGGTCTCTGCGGTGCCTTCGGCTTTGTCTTTCCATCTTCCTCATATCCCGAGGATGGAGCACCTGCAGGGCAAGACAGGGTGGGAGTGGACAGTGGCCCCACGACAGCCCACATCCTGGTGACTGCTGGCCCTCAGATGAGGACAGCATCTTTCCCTCTCAGGGATCAGTCTCTGACCTACGTCAGGAGGCCCTCACAGGCAGGCCAGGGGTCTCCTATTTCCTACCAATGACACTTGTGTTGGGAAAGCAGCAGCCACAACTCCCAAGAGGCTTCAGCTCCTGCCCCTGGGCCATGGGGCACTCAGTGAACATTTTTCCTATTTCCAGCCCCCTCCACCCAGATTGGTGTGTCACGCACACTGGGAGGGGACAGCATATGCTGGAGAGCTGATGAGGGCAGATTTCCACCCACCAGTAGGTCTGCAGGTGAGACCTGAGGCACTCTTGACTCCACAGAGCCACCCTCTTACTGGGCGACAGCCCTCTGGAGTGGCTGCTGGCAGGGGAAGGTTGTGAGCACCCTCATTGCCAGGCTGGGACCTGGCCTTTCCCAAGGGACGGGCTACTCAAGGCTGCCTGCCAGGACACTCCCCTTTGCCTGGCTTCCTGGAGCCTAGCAGCATGTGTGCTGAGGGAACAGCAGCCAGAGGCTTGTACCTGGCTTGGTTGAGGGCTCCTGGCCCCTTGGGGATCGTGCTTTGGATGCAGCATGAAATTAATGCACCTGCCTTTCCCAGACAGCCCTGCAGCCCCTCCTAGAAGCCTCTTCAGGTCCTGTCAGAGCTAGACTGATAGTGGTTTCACACCCCAGGGTCCAACTGGCGTGGGGCATGCCCCTGTGGGACCAAACCCGGAAGCTACCAGGGCATGAGAGGAGAATGCAAAACATGGTGCTAGAGAGATCCTTCGCCCTGGCCACAGGGGTCCAGACATTAGACTCATGTGATGCACTCACGCCCACGCTGGTAAGTCTACCCCCATCTTTTGTCCAAAACTTGCTAAGAACCGGAGCCCACTCCCAGGGCTGCTTCAGGGAACAGGCTCGCACCCCAGCATTAGCCCTAGAACACCGGACCCCACAGAAACTATTGGAGGTAGAATCAGCCGCAGAACCCAGCCCCACTGCCACTCACTTACAGCGACCTCTTGTGTCCTCTCCTTTCCCAGTTCTCCACATGTCAAAGCTTAGGTCCCACCCACCTGCAGGCTAGGTTCTGTCTTACCTGCCTTTCATGGCTGGAGGCTCAGCTCCATGTCCAGAAAGTTCTGAGGGGGCACCAGGAATGACGATCTCAACCATGCAAAGATCAAAGCACGAGACATGCAAAAGCTCAGTCTGAGATGGTGAGGGTGCGGGTGGGGGCACGCAGGACCAAGTCATTAAGTTATCCATACCAAGCTTTTACTGAGAACGTACGGAGAATAGCCCTCTGCGGAGGATTTATAGTCTTCCTCCCATATGAGGTGCTCTGGAATACACATTCTGATTGGATTGAATTGTTCAGGTTTTTCTTATCCAATCAGAACATGCATTTCAGAACACCTCATTTGAATATGGAGGCTATAAATTGCCTGCCGAGGGCTGGACCTGCCAGTTCCTCTCCCAAAGTCTGAGAGGAGGGAGCTTAATGATGTGGCGGTCCCCAGGTCCACACCTTCTTTCACTGCCCCACCACAAGGACCTCCGCAGACACCAAATCCTGACTCTGCATCTTGTGTGCCCAGTGCTCTGGGGATCAGCAGTGGAGATCTTCATTGCACCATGTAGGGGTCATCAGAGTACCAATCCCCTGGATGCAGAGCTGAACATTGTGCTGCAACTCTCAGGCATGTAAGGACCCAGCCCTCACATGGCAGGGACATGGATCTGAGCCCTGAGCAGTCAGGCGGGACCCAGGCAGCAGGAGTGGGTGGAACATGGAGTGAGCATGAGAGCTGAGCTTTGGGCAGTGAGTGTCGGGTGAGGAAGGACCCAGTGCTACAATGGAAGGCCTTGGCTTGTAGAGTCCTTTGGATGAGAACGGTGCCTGGGAGGGGAGGGCCCGCCATGTGTGAGTGGCCCTATGCCAGGGTTCTGCTGCTGCTCTTTGTAGCTGTTTAAGTGGCGCTTGGAGGCCCAGGGTTAGTGCCCAAACGTGAAGTCACCATGGAGGACCAGGAGTGATGTTCTGTGCCCCCAATTTTGGGTGATCCCCTGCTCCTGGCTGGCCTTGTTAGAAGCAAGAAGATAGACTTTCCAGAGTGGTTGTGTAAGGTGAATATGGGGGTCAGTATGAGGTGACAACCTCTAGTACAACCACTCTCCCTTACACTGCTCTTATGTCCCAGGCCCTGGGAGCACACCCCAAAAAGCCAGGTGGCAATGAGTGAGTGATGTTACAGGGGAGGGTGGCCACAGTCGGTCACAGTCCTCATCTCATTATTGCGCAGCATTCCTGTTGTTACCCTCTCCCCACAGAGCAAAAAAGGAAACTTTGAAAGTAGAGGGGTGAATGGATACATTAGTCATCTAGATGTTACACAAACTACATATTTGTGGCACAATCTCACTTGATAAGCTATATAATTATTTTTCTATGTTGTTTGATTTGGATGCTGCTATGTAAAGGATCTCTTTGTCCGTATTCAAGAGGAATATTGTTTTATAGTGATATTTTCCTGTTATTCTTCTGGTTGGTTTTGTGTTTGTGTATTAAAGCAATTATGGCTCAGAATGAATTAGGAAATATAGCATTCTCTCTCTCTCTTTTTAATAGATGTGAAGGATTGGTATTGATTCATTAAAAATTGGCAAAATGCATCAGTGACACCATCTAGGTCTGGGATATTCTTTGTGTGATGATTTTTAATTAACTTAATCTATTTGTTACAGGTCTATTAAGATACATTGTATCTTCTTGAGTCTTTTAACAGAAATTTATAATTGGCAGTGTTCTATGCTTCTAAATTGTCATGACAATTGAACCTTTAAAGTAATGTGAAAGAACAGGTGCTTTGAGGCAATTTATGAATACCCAACCTGACTTGGTCCTGCATGCCCCCACCCATCTTCTTTCTTATGTAGGCAGAGTATAAAGACAATAACAGCTGCATCTACTACTCAGACATCTATAAGATGAAATGAGTATTGTAGATAAATAAACTAGAAGATTATGTGCACTGACTTTGATCATATGAAGGCAAAAATTGGCCACAACTCTTACTTTGTGTTACTACTTAGGTAACTAAGAAAACAAAGCTTATGGTGATAAAATACAAATTAACATTTTAAGTGAAAAATTGAATCAATGTTTAATCATGTAATGAATCAGTAGTTAATATAGTACATACAGTATATTGCATATTTTTCCAAGATACACACATCTTCAGTAAGTTCAAATATATAGCATAAACATTCATTGAAAAGGATAAGTTGGCATATTAACAATGATATGTAACAATATACCTATCACAAAATTAATTATTTCAGTATGGAAGAAACATATTGACACAACAAATGTTACCTAATTGAAGAACATACTGTGCTCATGGCTGGAAAGAATAAACATTATTAAAATGTTCACACTGCCCAAAGCAATCCACAGATTTAATCAAAACACTAATGTTATACTTTCAAGAACCTGAAAAAATAGTACTTAATTTCATATGAAACCAGGAAAAAAACCAAATAGCTGATGCAAATATAAGACATAAAAACAAATGTAGAGGTATCACATTACCATACTTCAGGTTATACTTCAGGTCCAAGTGATCAGAACAGCATGGTACTAGGACAAAAATAGAGATATAGATCTGTGGAATAGGATAGAGAACCTAGAGCTGAACCCAGCCACGTATCACCATTTGATCTTTGATAAAACAAAGAAAAGTATGCACTGGGGGAAAGAATCCCTACTTAACGAATGGTGCTGGGAGAACTGGTTAGTCACATGTAGAAGACCGAAAGTGGACCCACGCAAACTATGCAACCTTATCACTTGTACCCTAGTATTAATCTGAAGAACAAATTTAAACTTAGGGAAAAAATGCCAATCAACCTTATTAGTAAGAAAGAATAGTTACATACAGACACATGAGCAATTTTTTACAGTAACCACATTAAACACATGATTTTCAATAACTAGAGACACATTTTTGAGAACTGCATGGTTTTAGGCTCTAAACCAGTCAATAATGTCATGAAAGCAGAAACTAGATAGGTTGTCTTCCCTGTCAACTGTGAAATAATGAAACTACCTGACAAAGTGTTACCAAAAATTATGATTTATCTATATGCAAATATAACTTTAGGTCATTTGAAATAACATCTAGATAGAACAGAAAGTTCAAAGTGAGATCCTGTTAAGGAGTTATGGAAGTGCTAAGGAGAAAGAATGGTGGTGAAAACCTAAACCTGACCTCTACTATGAAAAAGTGTCTTAAATTAACTTATCAAAATATTAATTCTGGTCATATTTAGTGTTATTCACCAAAGGGGAATGTTGTAACTGTAGAAACTGGCTCAGCACATAAAATTTTATTTAGCTGTTAAAAAATTTTCACGCTCCCAGTTACTTATATATGGTAACTTCTAGTCAGAAGATATTTGAAATAAGAAACTTGGGATTCCTCACAAAACACTTTTATTTTGCAACAAAAATCTATGTGAAAAACTTCACTTGTGTATGCATTTTGTACCTGTGATTTTGGGAACTGTGTTACATAACAGCAAATCACTTCTAATGCAACAAATGAAAATATTCAGGAAATTACAATATTCCTTAAAATGCCCTAAGGAATTGAAAGGATACAGAGGCTTTCCAAGAACAAAAGTAAATCTAGGAAAGGAAATAGGAGAAGAATGAAAATGAGAGGCAAGTGCTGCCCTGAGGGTACAGGATAATCTCCTGAGCCTCACACCTGGTGTGCATAGATCAATCTGTTATAGGTCAGTGGAAATAAGCTAGAAAAGAGTAGAAAGGGGGAATAAAGGTTCCTATCCCATAGTACAGTAGTAATATGACTCAACTGACAAAACTGTATTGTATTTTCAAATTGCTAGAACAGAGAAGTTTTAATCTTCCCACCACAAAGAAATAATTGCATGAGGTAATAGATGTCACAATTTGATCCTGCCCCTCTCTACCACTTATGTTGTATACGTACTATGTGTCAAAAATCATAACAGAATGGAAATACATTAAACAATGCTAAAATTCATCAGTACGGAACCACAAAAGAGCCTGAATAGCCAAAGCAATCCTGAGACAGAAACAAACTTGGAAGAATCACACTCACCAATTACAAACTCCCTTGCAAAGCTAGAGAAATCCAAACTATATTCATAAAAGCAGAAACAGATCAGTGTACAGAAATAGGGAGCAAAGAAATAAACATAAAAACACACATATGTATCAAATAACACAGAGCTATATATATTTAACTCATTTCTGAAAAGGGAGCTAAGAAGACTAAATGTGGAAGAAAAAATCTGTTCAAGAAATGAGCCTCTAATACTAGTACTCTAGGAGCCTGAGGTAGGTGGATCACTTGATCTCAAGAGTTCAAGACCAACCTGAGCAAGAGCAAGACCCCATCTATACTAAAAATAGAAAAACCATTCATCATTCATCATTGCAGGCTCATGTACTGCCAGATACTCGAGAGACGGAGGCAAAAGGATCACTTGAGCCCAAGAGCCTGAGGTTGTGCTAAACTATGATGATGCAATAGCATTGTACCCAAGGTGACAGAATGAGACTACTGTCTCAGCAAAAAAAAAAAAAAAAAAAAAAATTCAAGAACATGTGATATCCATATGCAAAAGAACAAATCAGACCCTATGATACACAATGCACAAAAGTCAACTTAAAATTGTTTCAACATCTAAATGCAAGACTTGAAATCATAAACCTCCAAAGGGAAATAGGGAGAATGTATATTCAGGGAAATATCCATCTATGCCTCCAGCTTGCAAAAGATAAAGAAAATGCAGAGACAGAGAGAAAGAATGAGAGGACAGCACAAAAGAATGGGAGAGAACCCTGGAAGGTTCTGGAAGGAAGAAAGAAACAGAGGGATAAAGACAACACTAGCAAAACCACTGTCAGTGTTTTGGCAATGATGTGCTTTTTATTGGTCACTGACATCAAAGGCAAAAAAAAAGCCAGAATGAGCACATCTGACCACATCACACTGAAAAGCTTCTGTGCAGCAAGGGAACCAATCAGCCAAAAGAGACGTCATCCTACAGATTCACAGAAAAAATGAGGGAGTCCTAAACTTGCTTTTTAATAAAAAAGTTTTGGGAGAAGCCACTGAAATTAGAATATATAGTGTAGTGAAATCAGAAACATTTTGTTACAGACAGGTTATAAACTTTCATGTAATTAATCATGGTAAGATAATATATATATATTTGAGACAAAGTTTCACTTTTTCACCCTTAGTAGAGTGTTCTAGTGTTGTATATCACAGCAATCTCAAACTCTTGGGATCCAGCAATTCTCTTGCCTCTGCCTCCCGAATAGCCGGGACTATAGGTACCTGCCACTGGGACTACAGGTACCTTCCATAAGCCCGGCTATTTTTAGAGATGGAGTCTCACTCTGACTCAGGCTGGTATCAAACCTGTGAGCTCAGGCAATCCTCCTGCCTTGGCTTCCCAGAGTACTGGGATTACAGGCATGAGCCACTGTGCCTGGCACATAAGATGATATTTGGTATCATGTAGACATGGTTAAACAGAATCTCCAACAGAAAAAAAATGTGACAATATGTAAAAGGAATATAACAAAATGGAACATCTCAATTTTAACTTTGAAATAGAGATTATTACAAACTTACAGTAAATGTCCTCAGATTTCCTATTTTCTAAGAGGAGAAAACCTATCTTCAATGAATATAAGTGATTTAGAAAAAAGCAGCCACTGACCTGGCTCTCATACTTTCCAGCAATTTGAATCCTATCAATACTACTCCTTAAATAATGTTAGTAGCACTAAATAGTAATAAGAAAGAAAATAGTGTTCTGATTATCTAATGCTGATTTGTGAAGTTTGCTTAGTACAATTATATGAACAATTTGAAAGTGACCATGATTAATTCATTGTATTTTAAATAACTCCATTCAAATGAAGGGGGATGTGGTGCTCCTCCTGGGTGAGGGCTCAACTACAACTTGGACTTTCCCTAACAAACACAGTCAATGTGACCTAATTCTTTGTATAGTCATAGTAAACCTCAATTTTAAAAAAAAGAAATAACAAGTGAAAATTTCTTCTGAATGCCTTGCAATCTTGCGGCCTCCCAGAGTGCTAGGATTACAGGCATGAGCCACTGTGCTCAGCCATTAGGAGATACTCTGAAAGTTCTGTTTGTTAGCATCCAGTTTTGGAGACTTGGGAAGAATGAGGTGAAACAGGTTTGTCTGTGTTTCAGGATTTTCCTCTTCTAATGTCTCTTTGTCTCCTTTAAGGAAAAAAAAAAGAAGAAGAGGAAGAAAGAAGAAAGAAGGAAGAAGGAAGAAGGAGAAGAAGAAGAAGCCACCAAAGTATATTCTGTGCAAGGTTGAAGTAGTATGTATAGTTTGGCTGAGAAGGGATGAAAACATAAATTTTGTATATTCACATCCAGATCTTCTAATTGCACACAAATAATAATGTGACTGAAAGAAAGTTTGGTACTTGTCCCCAAGGCTGTATTAGTCATAATGTTTGAAGGAAAAGACTGGCAAATGAGGAGGGTATCAGTCTAGAATCTCAAAAGAACACTCTCCTGCCTTTAAAAATAACTACAGAGCTTTTTAAGGGGGAGAGGTGGTTTAGGGCATTTGGGCTTGATTCCTTGTGACCAGTGTCACATTCCTTAACTCCAGGACATGTTGTTTCACTATAGTTTGTGGTTTGTTTAACTATAGGTTGGTAGACCTATCTCCAGTGAAGATGATCTGGTGATCTTTGTCCAGATAATTCTGCCTGGTGGTTTAAGATACTAGAAAATAAACAACCAAGATTCTTTTCATGCCCATTTGATCACTGACCCTGAGCACGAAATGCTGGTTTTTCATTCCCCCAAAGAGAAGGGAGTTTAGAAAGACAACTCATAAAACATTTCCTTTCTCTTTTCTTAACCTGTAACTCTATTACAATAACTTAGACAGAACCCCTGACTTTTCTGGTCTCTCAGAAGAAGAGTAAGTCCTTGGTCAGTAATTAAAATAATTTGTTAGAGGAGCCTGAAAGGGACTGTGGGAGAAAGGCCCGTTTCTTTCCATCTGGCAGCAGCCATCAGGTTAGCCAAGATGTGTGCATGCAAGTATATCCAGGAGCTGTGGAGGAAGAAGCAGTCTGATGTCATACGCTTTCTTCTGAGGGTCAGCTTCTGGCAGTACTGCCAGCTCTCTGTGCTCCACGGGGCTCCCCGCTCCACCCAGCTGGATAAAGCACGCAGACTGGGATACAAGGCTAAGCAAGGTACATAGGATTTGTGTGCTCTATGGTAGCCGCAAACAACCAGTTCCTAAGGGTGCAAACTATGGCAAGCCTGTGCATCATGGTGTTAACCAGCTAAAGTTTGCTCGAAGCCTTCAGTCTGTTGCTGAGGAGTGAGCTGGATACCACTGTGGGGCTCTAAGAGTCCTGAATTCTTAATGGGTTGGTAAAGATTTGACATACAAATTTTTTGAGGTTATCCTCATTGATTCATTCTATAAAGCTATCAGAAGAAATCCTTACAGCCAGTAGATCACCAAACCAGTCCACAAGCACAGGGAGATGCGTGGGCTGACATCTGCAGGCAGGAAGAGCCATGGCGTTGGAAAAGGCCACAAGTTCCACCACATTATTGGTGGTTCCCGCTGTGCAGCTTGGAGAAGACACAATACTCTCCAAATCCACCGTTACCGCTAATATAAGTAATGTTTGTAAAATTCATAACCTAATAGACAATTAAGGACAGTCATATCTGCTTAAAGGTTTTATTTGTCTTTTAAAC